>JAVKPL010011309.1:0-49426 GCA_032173675.1 Gastrolobium villosum | reverse complement strand
GATTAAGAATCCTTACTAGCTTATGTGACGTTAAAGACTCTAATTCCGCTTGGCAAACGACTCTCTTGGATGCATACAAGGGAGGGCGTTACACTAATTGGTATCAGAGCAGTTTGGTCCATGGATTTGCTTGTGATTGATTGAATTGATTGTTGATTGAGTTTATCTGCTGATTGATTGCCTAAATGTGCTATAGTTAAGTATATATTAGCTAGGGTAGTTAGATTGTTTAGACCGCTCTGTGATAAGACACGGATGCATAGCTCACTTGTCCGAATTGAACTCGAGTACCTACTTGGGACTGCTGCCATAAATAACTTGCGGTGAGCCTGATCAACTCATTTCATGATATTGTGAGTGCAGAATCATGGCAGGTGGTCGCGGTTCAACTCGGGGAAGGTCTGGCGATGCGGAAGAGGATCTTATCACTACTATTGGGGGGCTGGCAACATTCATTCAGAATATGAGCCAAGAATGGCGCGACCATAGGCAACCGAATCAGAACCAACCCCCACTGCATGACAATGCAGAAGAAATTGCCCGTCGGAGGTTGAAAGACTTCCGTAACTTCCAACCACCTACCTTTGAGGGTGAAGACAACCCTGAGGCTGCAGCGAAGTGGTTGCAGATGATCGAGCATATTTTCGAACGCATGGCATGCCCGGAAGCACAGAAGACCGATTACGCATCGTACCAGCTGATGGGAGAAGCTTTAACATGGTGGACTGGTGCGAGGGCTCTGCTGAGAGCTCAGGACGTTGAACTAACATGGGCCGTGTTCAGACAAGTATTTTTGGATAAGTATTTTCCTAAGGCAATGAGAAGAATGAAGCACACTGAGCTACTGTCACTCAGGCAGGATAACATGACGGTTAATGAGTACATTGCAAAATTTGGGCAACTGATCGAGTACGCCAACTTTGATCGGAATATCTATGATGAGGAATGGCAGGTGGAAAAGTTCGAAAGCGGATTACATTCGGAAATCCGTAAGCTCATATTGACGACGGCTAATCGTACACTTCCGGAGCTCATTAATCAAAGTCGACAGGCCGAAGGAATCATCAATGAGGCCAAGAATTTGAACAAGCAACCAGCACAATTCCACGGAGGAAACAGAGCAGGCAGATTCTTCAGGACGGCTCCTGGTAGGGGTCGAGGCAGAGGTCCGCAGTTGCAGGCGCGGCCTGGAAATTTTAAGAGAAGCTATACTGTGGGTCAATCGTCGACTGGACGACAGGGTGCGACTGTTTGTGCTACATGTGGAAAGAATCACTTTGGAGTTTGTCGCAAGAACAACAATGCATGTTTCAGATGTGGCCAGCAAGGACATTTTGCTTACAAATGCCCCCAGAACGCTGATCAACAGCCTACGCAAGCACGGGTGTTCACTCTGGATGCGAACGAAGCGCAGAAATACCCCAACCTGATCAAAGGTAATGTCACTTTAAATGGTCACCCAATTTCTGTTATCTTTGATTCTGGAGCGTCTGGCTCTTTTATGGCAAAGCATACTGCTATGAGAATAGGCGTCACCCCAACCCCGTTACCTTATGAGTTACACATCAGCACACCTACTGGAGGATCGTGCACAGCCTCAGAGATCTGCAGAGGTGTTACTTTGCAGTATGAAGAGAACACGTATACAGTAAACTTGGTGGTCCTACCGGTATTCAATTTCGATGTGATTATCGGTATGGACTGGTTGACGGAAAACGGGATAACGTTGGACTGTCGAGCGGGGAAAGTCGTTGTTCCTGCGAAAGATGGTAATTTTCAACCTTTTTCTCTCATTTCTTTATTACAAGTTAGAAAAGAGCTCCGCAAGGGAGCAGCAGGGTATCTCTTGTCGATCGAGGCTGAGACCTCGGTTGACAATCAAATTCAGAATGTACCTGTAGTTAGAGAATTCGAGGAGGTATTCCCGGATGAAATACCTCGATTGCCTCCTCATAGGGAAATAGAATTTTCTATCGAACTTGTTCCTGGAGTTGGACCAATCTCCATTGCTCCGTATCGTATGGCGCCTTTGGAACTTCGCGAGTTGAAGAAGCAGATAGAAGAGCTTTTGACAAAAGAATTCATCAGACCGAGTACTTCTCCATGGGGTGCTCCAGCCATCTTGATTAAGAAGAAGGATGGAAGTTTACGTCTGTGTGTAGATTACCGGCAGCTGAACAAAGTTACGGTGAAGAATAAGTATCCGTTACCGAGGATCGACGATTTGATGGACCAGCTGAGAGGAGCCAGAGTCTTTTCCAAGATAGATTTACGATCGGGATACCATCAGATCCGGGTCAAACCGGAGGATATTCCGAAGACAGCTTTTAGGACTCGTTATGGGCACTACGAATATCAGGTGATCCCATTCGGACTTACAAATGCTCCAGCGGTATTCATGGACTACATGAACCGCATCTTCCGCCCATTCCTTGATCAGTTTGTCATTGTGTTTATCGACGACATTCTGATTTACTCTGCTAATGAAGAACTACATGCGGAACATCTGAGGATTGTCTTGCAAATCTTGAAAGAGAAGCAGTTGTACGCGAAGTGGTCGAAGTGCGAGTTTTGGCTTAAGGAGGTCCAGTTTCTGGGCCATGTCATTTCATCAGAAGGTATCGCGGTGGACCCCAGCAAGGTTGAAGCTGTCATGAATTGGGAACGACCCAAGACTGTCACTGAAGTAAGAAGTTTCTTAGGTCTGGCTGGATATTATCGAAGGTTTATCCAGAATTTCTCTCAGATAGTGCAACCTCTTACCCGTCTCACTCGGAAGGACAAGCCTTTTGAGTGGACCGAAGCTTGTGAAGAATGTTTCATGGAACTGAAGAGCAGGTTGACAAGTGCTCCCGTACTCACGATTCCGGATCCTACCCGAAAGTTCGAAGTATACTGTGATGCGTCGCTGAAAGGACTTGGATGCGTGTTGATACAGGATCGTATGGCGGTAGCTTATGCATCTCGACAACTAAAGCCTCACGAAGAAAATTATCCTACGCATGATTTGGAGTTAGCAGCTATAGTGTTCGCACTTAAAATCTGGAGGCACCACTTGTATGGTTCGCAGTTTGACGTGTTCAGCGATCATAAAAGTCTGAAGTACTTGTTCGATCAGAAGGAGCTGAATATGCGGCAACGACGGTGGATGGAATTTCTGAAGGACTATGATTTTGAACTTAAATACCACCCAGGAAAGGCAAACGTGGTAGCTGACGCTCTGAGTAGAAAGACACTGCACACTGCAACTCTGATGATAGAAGAACTGAAATTTTTTGAGGCCTTTCGAGATTTGAATTTATCTGTAGAAGAGAGAGGGCATAGCATAAGATTGGGAAGTATAAAGGTGGAGAATGAATTGATCAATAGAATTAAGGAGGCTCAGAAAGATGAAAAGTTAGTCCGCGAATTGGTTGGCAACCAAGATGTTGTAAAGGATGAGAATGATACATGGAGATTCCAAGGCCGGTTAGTTGTGCCGAACGAAGAGTTGAAACAAGAAGTTTTACAGGAGGCTCATAAGGGTAAGTATGCAGTTCATCCTGGATCCACAAAGATGTACCATGATTTGAAGACCTCGTTTTGGTGGCCGGGTATGAAGCGTGATATTGCTGAGTATGTATCTCGATGCTTAACTTGTCAGAAGGTGAAGTACGAACATCAGAAACCCTCGGGACTCCTTCAACCTTTGGAGATTCCCGAATGGAAGTGGGACAGTATCGCGATGGATTTTGTAGTTGGACTTCCTCGGACGCGAGAAGGATATGATTCTATATGGGTGATTGTTGATCGACTAACGAAGTCAGCTCATTTCTTGCGTGTTAGAACCACGTATAATACAGAGAGGCTTGCCATAATTTATCTGCAGGAGATTGTGAAGCTGCACGGAGTCCCTACGAGTATTGTCAGTGATCGTGATCCCAAGTTTACATCTAAGTTCTGGGAATCTTTTTGAGATTGAGTACTGCTTACCATCCGCAGACCGATGGACAGACGGAACGCACCATTCAAGCTTTAGAGGACATGTTGCGAGCATGCGTGCTGGAGTTAGGAGGCAGCTGGGATAATTATCTTTCTTTGATTGAATTCGCTTACAACAACAGTTACCATTCCAGTATTCAGATGGCACCATACGAAGCTCTGTATGGGAGAAAATGCAGATCCCCTTTATGTTGGACTGAAGTAGGTGAGCGAAGTATGTTAGGACCTGACTTAATTCAAGAAACATCCGAACAAGTAAAGAAGATTCGGGAAAATATGCAGCGGGCTCAGGCCAGACAGAAGAGTTATTACGACAAGCGTCATAAGCCTCTATCTTTCGAAGTCGGAGACCATGTATTTTTGAGAATCACACCTACATCGGGACTCGGAAAGAGAATGGGAGTAAAGAAGTTAAGTCCACGGTACTTAGGACCATATCTGATAATGGACCGGATTGGAGAGTCTGCATACCGGTTGGCTTTACCACCCAATCTGTCAGGAATTCACAATGTATTTCATGTGTCGCAGCTACGGAGGTATCTCTCCGATCCATCTCACGTGTTACAGCCAGAAGAAGTGGAATTAAAGGAAAACCTGACGTATCAAGTGCAACCGTTCCAAATTCTTGAAAGGTCCGTCAAGCGACTCCGTTCTAAAGAGATTCCTTTGGTGAAAGTATTATGGAACAACAGATCGGCAGCTGAAGCCACTTGGGAGCGCGAGGATGACATTCAGAAACGCTATCCAGAACTGTTTAACTCTTAAGTAAGTTTATTTTGCGGACAAAATTCCTATTTGGTGGGGAGAGTGTAACATCCCACAAAATTAGTAAAATACATAAGTATTATATGATATAGATGCATGTGTAGAATTCGGATTCTTGGTGTATGATTAATGGCGTGCGAATTGTTTGATCTTTATCCTTGGATGAGACTAAGGCAAGTATTTAAATTAAGATCATAGGAGGGTGCATATGTAGGCATGTGAAACTTTTATTAAAATCATATGAGTAATTTAATTGTGTGTTATAAGGCTTTAGTGTTTATTGGACTTGGGAAAGTGGGCTAGTGTGTGTGGACTTGTCACATTTGGACTTGTGTGGTTGGTTTTTCTTGTGTTGGCCGATGGCCCAAGGAGGTTTTGGATCAATCATGTTCAGCCCAAGTTAAATCCACACATAATTCCCTAAGCCTTGTCCAACAAGGTTGTCTTGTGTAGCAAGGAATGCCCTCCTCATCCATGCGCAAAAGAGAGTTGATAAGCATTAGAAAAATCTGCCAACACACCCCTTGCATGACCGCCACATCACCTTAGCTTGTGCACCATTTGAATTCAACTTCATTGCATGGAAGACACATGTACTCCTTAGCATTATTTTGGGCTGCATTCTTCCTCATTTTAGGCGCACATGGAGAGGTCATAGATCAGATTTTTATGACACAAAAATCTGCATTGAGTGTTGACCAAGAGAACCACCTTACACCTTCCATCATGAGCCTGAATTGTGCAGATTTCTGCATGCTTTTGCAGCCCATCATGAACCAAATCTGCCCCTTGCTTCCACATGCAACAAAAGAAGGATTTTGGGCTGCATTCCCCCCATCATGTGCGCACAAGGGAAGCTCCAAATCAGATTTTAGGCTGCCACAAATCTGTCTTGCTTGTTGACTTAGAGAACCCTCTTACATGTGCTCATGATGACAGCTTCCTTCCACTCCTTGCATGCGCATAGATTAACCAAGAAGCAAACTCTTGCTTGTTCAAACCAAGTGTGCAGTCCCACTCTTACAAGAAACCAGAATTTTCATAATGTTTCATCATTGCAACCTCTCCTCACTTTCCCTTTAAGTTATGCGCACAAGAGAGGGGGCTGTCCTCATTTTACATTCAACCAATTTCTCTCCCTCTCCCTCACACTCTAGCCGAACATTGCAAGAACCATAGGAGAAAGAAAGACTAAGCTAACTCACCTTCCCTCACACTCACACAGCCGTGACATAAGACATTAAGCAAGTGTAAGTTTTCCTTCTCTTTTCCCCCTCACTGTCCAGCCTTGGTACTCACTCTTGGAAGCTGTCCAAGTTGTTCCTCCTCACCATTGAGTGCGCATAGGTCATCTCCTAAGAAGGGTGGACTTGTTGTGTAGTAAAGCTAGAAGGTGTGGTGTGTGATCCTTGACCAAGAAGTGTGTGCTACAAGAGGTAAGCCTAGAACTTAGACCTTTTACATTGTGTGAAATCATGTGTGTGCATGAGATGTCCCCTTGAGTATGTTTTGTTTTGGATTCTTGATTGAGCATGATGAAAGTATAAGGATGTAGCTATTTCATGATGATTTGTATGCATAAGTTATGGAATGAAAGTCTCATGGTTATGCTCAAGTTAATGCCACTGTTTTTGTATGAATATGCCACTGCTTTGAGGATATATATGCCACTGTTTCTCTATGAATGTGCCACTGTTTGAGGATGAATAGGCCACTGTTTCGGTTTCACAAGATCACCAATTTGATGCCACTGTTTCTGCATAAAATGCTCACTGTTTTAATGCATCACATGCCACTGTTTCTGCATAAAATGCTCACTATTTTAGTGCATCACATGCCACTGTTTCTGCATAAAATGCTCACTGTTTTAGTACATAATGTGCCACTGTTTCTGCACAAAAATGCTCACAGTTTTAGTGCTTTATGTGCCACTGTTTCTGCATAAAATGATCACCACCTTGATGTTCAAACACCACTCTTTATGCCACTATTTTGGATGTCCGAAAATCACCAATTATGCCACTGTTTCAATGTTCAAAAATCATCACTTGTGTCACTATTTTGATAATCCAATGCTACCATTCATGCCACTGTTTTGATGTGCAAATATCACCACTAATGTCACTGTTTTGGATGTTCAAATGTACCATTCATGCCACTGTTTTAATGTTCACAAAACACTACTTATGCCACTGTTTTGATGTTCAAATGCCACTGTTTATGTCACTGTTTTAACGTTCAAATGCCACTATTTCTACCACTGTCTAATGCCACTATTTTGCCACTGTTTTGAGGTCCAAGATGTCACTGTTTCTGTTTTAAAATGGTCACTGTTTCTGCTGTAAGGTGCTACTGTTTTTCTGCTGTAAAACGTCACTGTTTCTGTCCACTGTTTTTAAGTAAAACGTCACTGTTTCTGCCCACTGTTTTTAAAGAACAACTCACTGTTTTCTGCTCACTGTTTTAAAGAACAACTCACTGTTTTCTGCTCACTGTTTTAAGAACAAAACGTCACTGTTTTCTGCTGTAAAATGCTGCTGTATGCTCACTGTTTCTGCTGTAAATCGCTGCTGTAAATGATTGGTTGTAATTGATTTAGGTGCGCTTAAGAAGTGAGATACTTCGCTGCTGTTTGGTATTATTTAAGGCACGCAAAGGTAAGTGTCAGGCGATATTACCTAATGTGACTATTGACTACTGGTATAAAGTTGTGACATGATGCTCCATATTCCGTAAAAGTATTATGTTCCTTATGATGAAAGAAAACTGCCAAAAATGTGCCGTGATGGTTATGGAAATGTGCCGTGATGGCTATATGATTATGAGGTAAAGTTGTTATGTGGCAGCATAACGAATATGAAAAGTATATGTGCCGTGATGGCTATATGAAAGGTATATAAGCATGCACCTTACATCATACCGCATTTTTGTACGTTTTGTGTGTGAAAGCATAGCATGGCATGCATGTACCAAGATCATATAGGCCTTGTTTTTTAGAATAGTTATGTACAGGACCATGTGTTTGAGCAAGCATCATATAGGCATCCCTAAGGTACCAGGGTATGGGACACTTGGCATCAGTCCGCATAGGCCCACAGTTGGAATCCACAGGGAGCTCAGGTGCCAGGTATATTTGATTCCACTGTGAAGTGCGCGCACGACGGTGCTAAAAGCGCAAAGGAAAGGCGTTATATACGCAATATATGAATATGATGAAAAGGAAAGGTGTTATAAACGCAATATATATGAATATGATGAAAAGGAAAAAGAAAAGGAACAAGGATATGTTGAAGTGACTGTATATGATTTTGTGCCTAGTTAATACTGTTATATTATTGGTTTTGTTGCCACACTACTGGGATTATTCTCACCCCTTCGGGGCTGCTATTTTCCTCAATGGCAGGAGGACGTAAAAGCATTTGAGGAAGTGATGTTTGCTGTTGCTTGCTGATGAATGGACTTGTACTGTTGTTGTTTGATTGATTGGATGACTGTAATGCTTATTATTTTGGTACTCTTGGATGACTGTAGACTTTATCATCTTTATTTTACCTTGAACTTTTATGAACAGCGGCTGTTTTGGAAAACGTTTGTCAAAGGAAATTTTGAAAGACTTAAGTGCTGAAATTTTTACAGTGCACCTTACGGGTGGTGTTTTTATGAGCAAACGAACTCCGATTTACTATTATTTTATATGCACGCGAAGCCCCCGACGTGCTCTTTCTAAATCACTTGAAACATTTTTTATAATCCAAACAGAAGTCATAAGAATTTTGAAACGCATTCGGATTAAGAAGTTAGATTAAGAATCCTTACTAGCTTATGTGACGTTAAAGACTCTAATTCCGCTTAGCAAACGACTCTCTTGGATGCATACAAGGGAGGGCGTTACAATCATGTTGTCTTAAAGCATGAACCTATGTGTGCATGTACGTTCCGCAGTAAAATTTTTGTTTTACACCTTACATGCATCGGCCTTCAAAGGCCAATTTACTTTCCCCATCCACCTGAGAGGTACGGGTTTGTGATTGAGAATCAGCAAACTGTTGAGGATGATGAACCAAGTAACTACGAGGAGGCGGTCAAAGATGTTGACTCCTCAAGATGGCTTGAAGCCATGGAATCTGAAATGGATTCAATGTATCAGAACAAGGTATGGACCTTGGTTCCTAAACCGCAAGGAATAGTTCCTATCGGTAATAAATGGGTCTTTAAAAGAAAGACTGATACAGATGGCAACGTTCAGACCTTCAAAGCTAGGTTGGGGGCGAAAGGGTATCGTCAAAGACAAGGAGTTGACTATGATGAAACTTTCTCACCATTTGCCATGATCAAATCTATTAGGATCATGCTTGCAATAGCAGCATACCACGACTATGAAATTTGGCAAATGGATGTCAAGACCGCCTTCTTGAATGGGTTCTTGAAGGAGGAAGTGTACATGACACAACCTGAAGGCTTTGAAATCAAAGATCAGGAGCATATGATATGCAAACTACAAAGGTCAATATATGGGCTAAAGCAAGCATCAAGGAGTTGGAATATACGTTTTGATGAAGTCGTTAAGAGCAACGGTTTTATCAAGAACGAGGATGAACCTTGTGTTTACAGAAAGGTTAGTGAGAGTAATGTCGTCTTCCTAGTGCTCTATGTAGATGACATATTGCTAATAGGAAATGACATCCCCACATTAAAAATAGCGAAAGAATGGCTTTCAGAAAACTTTACCATGAAGGATTTGGGAGAGGCAGCCTTTATACTGGGTATAAAGATCTATAGAGATAGATCCAAGAGGCTATTGGGTTTATCTCAATCCACGTACGTTGACAAGATGCTAAAGAGGTTTAGCATGGAAGGGTCGAAAAGGGGTTTTCTTCCTGTCAGTCATGGGGTACACCTATCAAGGGCTATGTGTCCTAAGTCACAGCCTGAGAAGGATCGCATGAGTGGAATTCCATACGCTTCGGCTATTGGATCCATCATGTATGCCATGATATGTACGAGACCAGATGTCTCATATGCTTTAAGCATTACGAGCAGATACCAGTCAGACCTTGGAGAGGGTCAATGGACGGCAGTCAAAACCATCCTTAAATACTTAAGAAGAACTAACGATGCGTTTCTGGTCTATGGTGGGGTTAATGAGTTAACAGTGAAAGGGTTCACTGATGCCAGCTTTCAGAGTGACAAAGATGACTGCAAGTCACAGTCAGGATTCGTTTTCACCTTAAATGGTGGGGCAGTGTCTTGTAAAAGTTCCAAGCAGGAGACAACATCAGATTCAACGACAGAGGCTGAATACATAGCTGCTTCTGAAGCAGCTAAGGAGGCAGTGTGGATCAAGAAGTTCATAAATGAACTAAGGGTGGTTCCAAGCGTGGATGAGCCCATACAGTTGCTTTGCGATAACACAGGAGCCATTGCGCAGTCAAAGGAACCTAGGTCTCATCAAAGATCTAAACACGTGCTCCACAGATATCATTTGATTAGAGAAATCATTGATAGGAATGATGTAAAAATGGATTATGTTCCCACAGACGATAACCTGGCCGATTCTCTGACAAAGGCTGTTTCTCAGAGAAAACATGATAGTCATTATGAGGCTTTGGGCATACGACTAAGGTCTGATTGGCTCTAGGCCAAGTGGGAGCTTGTTAGCATATGGGTGTCCTAGAGACAATCTTTTGATTAAATAAAGGACACTAGATGTAGAACTTTGTTTGTCGCAAATAAATGAAAGCACTATTTATTCAGTTTCATATTGTGTCTCGATATTGCTGTTAATATTATATGAACGAACTGGATAAACCCCTTGGAATAGAACAGGTATCTCTTGAGTATATGTGATGAGATCACGATCATGAGGATTCAAGGATATTGCATGTCTATTCCTAATTATATGTTCCTAGTCTAGAGACACTGAGTTTGGGGATCAGTGATCTCTAGTAAAGACTAGTACGACTTATCTACTTGTATATGGATACAAGGTAAAGACCTCATGAGCTGCAGATATGGAGATGTCTTAGCTAAAGTCGTGGGTGGATCTATAAGAGTATAGCTCGCACTGAACAGACCCAAAAAGAGGTATCTCTTGAGGAAATCTCACAGATAGTGTCATTAGAGTAATCTCTTTATGTTTGGGTATGTCTTTCCTTAGACCAGAAGTTATTACCTAGACTGTGTTCTTGAAGGCATGTTTTGATTGTATGCCTCGTCTGCCTGAAACATGGAGACTCATAGGTATACTGTTGGGCGTGTCCTTAAAGGGCACAGGGCTAGGGCAATAAGCTGAAGGAATTCGTCAAATCTGTGTGAGAGATTAGGTTATCTGTAAACCGGAGAAATCGGGATGACATTTACAGGGACTCGGGAATCTATGCATAGAAAAAGAGATCATGAGATGATCTGCCTTTAGAGTCAGTAAATTGAAGATTCCCTATTTCGGATAAAGCTTACCCTAAACCGCAGGGGTTAATACATTTTCTTACCCTAGGTTAATGGGAAGATAACCGAGACGAAGGGAAATACATACGGTAACCAAATATGTGCAAAAGGATGATCAAGTCATTAATCTGACTAGTTCTGGGGCAACAAAGCATTGCTAGTGCTCTGTGTTGTCATTAATTGGGTTGTGGGCTTGTTGGGCCCAAGCCCAGTTATGTCAGAAGCTAAGTTAGACCTAATGGGTCACACACTAACACCTTGTAGTCATGATGGACTAGCTTTAAAGGTATTGGGCCTAATAATGGTTGTTAGCCCAAGAAGCTGTTTGGAAGCCCACCTAAATGGGTGGGTGGTGCATGGAGCTTAGTAATGGGCTTGGATAGTCCAAGCCATTACTAATTAATTTAATTAGTTAAATTAATAATCAAATATTTGAATTTCGAATTTTGAATTTGAATATTTTGAAATTTGAATTTGGAATTTGAATTTCAAAATTCAAATTTTGAATTTGAAATTTGAAATTTGAAATTTGAAATTTAAAATAGAATTTGGAATTGGAATTTTGAAATTCGAATTTTGAATTTTGAATTTTGAATTTTGAATTTGAATGTTTAAACATTTGAATTCAAATGTTTGAATTCGAATTTGAATTGGCTTTGAAAAGTTATTTCATAACAAAAGGATAAGACAGGATCGTATTGGAGCATATTCCTTGGATCAAGAAGCATCTTTGGAGCATATCCTTGGGTTGTTTGGTGCGCAAATTCGAGTGATAAGGATGTCATCTTATCACTTAAAACACAGCTCCATTCAGATTTGGTGGTTGAGGGAATCAGTGGGTGAGTTGATTCAAATTTTGAATGCAACTACTCAATATATTTGGACCCCTTCTAGGGCTAAATTATGCGCATGAAAAGTATACTATATGATAGTTTATGAATTTAAGTTTAAATTATTTTGAACTTAATTTCATGAGGATAAGATTGGAGGTTGTTGGCAAAATTGGTTTTGCAACAGCTCCACCTTATCCTCCCCTGTTCCATGCGCAAATTTCAAATGTGTTTGAAAGTTGGTTTTCATTTTGAATGAATTAAATTCCCTCTTCCTCTCATCAAGGTGTGCGTATATATACAGGTTCCTCACCTTAGGGTTTGGTCAAGAAAACCTAGCCAACTCTCCTTCATCTATGCACCATTCTGTAGGGTAGTTCACTACACCTTTCCAAACAGAATACCTAGCCTCCACCTTCACCACTTGTGCGCATAGCAAGCCTCACTGTGGTGTTCATCTGGTGGCTTTCAAGAAGGGATTCTTGCATCATTGATGAACGGTGGTGTGGATCACCATTAGAGGGTTTGAACCCTTCAAGCCTGACATCTGATCTCCCTGACTGATCAGGCCAAAAACAAGGTAACATCATGCTGTCTTAAAGCATGAACCTATGTGTGCATGTATGTTCCGCAGTAAAAATTTTTGTTTTAAAACTTACATGCATCGGCCTTCAAAGGCCAGTTTACAATCAGGAAAGCAATTGGAATCCTGCTGAGTTGTCTACTAGCTGATCTATATTAGTCATAGGACAAGAATCCTTTGGGCATACCTTATTTACGTCTGTGCAATCTGCACAGACTCTCCATTTGCCATTAGGCTTTTTCACCGTAACAACATTTGCAAGCAGGTTGTGTATTGTACTTCACGAATGAACCCGGCTTCCAGCAATTCCTTCACATGTTCCTCATGAACTTGTTTTCTTTCTGGCCCTAGCTTCCTTTTCTTCTGAGAAACTGGTATGGATCCGGGATAGACTGCCAACTTTTGGCAGCAAAAATTTGGTTCTATGCCGGGAATCTCTGATGATCTCCATGCAAAGACGTCTGTGTTGCTTTTACGAAACCCGGTTAAATGTTCCTTGATGTAGGTGTCTATGGTCTTAC
Source organism: Gastrolobium villosum (assembly GCA_032173675.1). NCBI lineage: Eukaryota > Viridiplantae > Streptophyta > Magnoliopsida > Fabales > Fabaceae > Gastrolobium > Gastrolobium villosum. The sequence continues at coordinate 36,302 of JAVKPL010011309.1, read as the reverse complement.
CAATTCGGGTAAATTGACCAGGTTCTTTTCCCAACACAAGGACCTATAGTTCCCCATCATGTTCTGGTATGGGGATGACTTTTTCTCTCATATCCAGCTCAACCACATTGACAAGTTTTCCTGAATAATGAGGAGTTGTCTTTTCGCTGGCTGATGCACTCCGGCAAGTATACCGATCGCACAAGTAATAAAGTGATAAGAAAAGTTCGTCTGCACAGGGATTGGGATCTAATATCAATTAAAATTTTTCTTAAAGAACGGAAGAATCCAAACAGGGTTTGTGTGACAAATATTGTCAAATTGATGAAAATTGAAATCTGAAAATAAAATACTTATTTTTGTATTTTTGTTTTGAGAAATAAAACAATAAAAATGAAAAGTGATTTGTAAAAAGGATAAGAAAAACATTATAGCCAGGATTCATTCACCAAATGATCCCCGCTTTTTACTCCGAATTGATTTACAATAATCATATATACAATCACTCAGATAAATTATCATCTAAAAAATATTTAATACTTAACCCTCAATTCCTTGCAAGGTTAACCCTTTAATCCCATGAGGAACCCCAATTCCTTGCAATGTTTCTCATGGGTTCAAGCAATGGGCGTGATAATTTAAGCATCTGCAATCATATACATATCTATTCCTAGCACGCATACAGATCGTTATCTTACCCCCTTTCGAGATCAAAACCCCAATATTCCTATCTAGGGTTTTGATCATCAGAATATCCCCAACTATCAGATCGATCAATTCTAACAAATGAAATATCAAATTCGCACAGAGTAATGATAAAGATAATTATATAAATCAAAAACCATAAACCAATCCTTCGTATCAAGGGTTCACATATGGATCGTGACCCTGACTATAATAAAGAGATCTAGCCAATCAACATCATAATCACTGATCTAAAATTCAACATAAACTAAAATGAAAGATAAAGAAAATACAAAGAAGGAGATGAAGAACAAAGAACGCGAAGAACCACAGTTGCCTCCTTTCTTCTCTCCAAGTTTCCAGATCTGCCTCCCAATGCCCTAATTCTGTAAAAGGGACTATTTATAATATATTTCTTTCTGTCCAAAAATGCCCTTCCGAAGACACGGTACATCCAACCCGCAAACCGGCGCCAGTTGGCGCTGGGTTGGCGCTGGTTAGCGCCACGCTACTGCCTAAAATGAAAAGTCGGAACTGCATCTTCGTAAAACGGTGCCAGTTGGCGCCATAGTGGCGCTACTTGGCGCCATTTCTCTTTCTTTTTGGGCGCTAGTAGGCGCCACAATTTACTCCTTGTTAGGAGCTGGTTGGCGTGGAAATTTTTGCAATTTTGGCTTGGTTGTGGCGCTAGGTAGCATGGGTTTGGCGCTACCTAGCGCCACACTACTATGCTTAAATTTTTCTCCAGACTTCGGCGTCAGCTGGCGCCATAGTGGTGCTAGTTGGCGCCACTTGCAAAGTACCGCTGTGAAATCCGGAAACTGGCGCGGGTGTGCGCCATTGTGATGCTGGTTGGCGCCATGCTTCTGGAATTTGTAGTGTGTTGCACCCGTGTAGAATTACATTAACAGACTTTTTATAATTTTCACTTCTTTTTCCTGTAAAAATACAACTAAAAGATGAATATTATTGACATAGAAAGAATCAATATAATTAGCAAATATGTATTTAAATTGCTCTCTTATGACTCAGTTCTTATCAATTTTAACACAGAAAAACCACACTTGCCAGAGGCACATCAAACCATTCCCAGATTCAGACGTTGTTGTCCCCAGTAATGTAAAAGACTTAATATAGGAAATATTCAATTAATCCAACATAACAATCTATAGACACTCTCAGACACAATATACCATGCATGCCTGACTCAATATCATAAACTCCCAATATTGTCATCAGCTTCTTAAAGATGCAAGTCTACATTGATTACCCCTCACACAGATGATAATAATAATATTCACTCACACTCAGTGTTTAAGGGTATCATGAGCACTCAATTACTCAAAGCTATAACACTACCATATGCTTGATCATATTCTAAAAAATTCTTAAAATTGAAGAATCAAACACATGCATCAATTGATCAAAAGGACTTCACAGGTTGTAACTTGGCCGGGGTAACTGGTAGGAAAATTTGGATAGTAGCTCAAACAACCAAAAGATTGAAAACTGATATTATTTCACTTTTAACACATTCAACTCAATTGTTTTGCTCCACTAACATTCCCACAGAATTTGAGGAATTAATTCCTTTCAACCACCTTTTACCCTTTTCCTTTTTCTTCTTTTCACTTTGCCCTTTCTCTTTTTTTATAAGGGTATAGATGAAATTGTTTCATCCCTTAATTCCTTGACCTTGTGGAGCTACCTCAATTTATTTACTTTATTTTCAACATATTCAGTGATTCAATCTCAACCAAGGTAAGTCATATGGATATTGGCTAAGCCATCAGTCAGGCCACAGGTCATTTATCAAGAAATAAGTTCAGGTTCAAAAGGGCTAGCAAGGAAAAATTTCATATAGGTGAGTTATTTTGGCCAATAGCTAATAAAAACAAAATCCTTTTATCATATCAATCTAATCATGATCAACCCGATCCTGTCCTGACTACATTGGCTGAGATGCAGGCGGCCAGAGTAGTCGACCAGGATGCCATTAGACAGGCCAACGCGGCAATGATGGAAGTTGTTTGCGAGGCGAACCGGATAGCCGCAGCTGAGGTTCGTGAAGTGAACCGGAGGACCACTGAGGAAGTCCTCGAGGCGAACAGGATGGCGAACATAACGATGATGAGAGTCATGTTGGAGGAGTTGAGGGCTGGTCCTGCTGCCGGCCAGGCTCCGCCGCCGCCACCGCTACCGCCTCCACCTAGTACTTAGGAGGGGAGCCATAGCCAGATTGGCAGTGCTGCTCATGTCGCTGAGACAGTGGAGACCTTGGCAGAGCCTGCTGAGGATCGTGATGCTATTGATCGACGGTTGAATGCTTTCAGGAAGCATAAGCCACCTGTGTTTGAGGGGTCTTTAGACCTATTACTGCGGCGAGATGGCTGCAATCGATGGACAAGATATTTCAGGTCATGCAGTGCACTGACCCACAGAAGCTGATGTTCGCGACTTATATGCTGGAGGGCGATGCCTATGAGTAGGGGATGAACACCTCTCGATCTTACAGGATGCAGGGTCGTGTCATGACATGGCCATTCTTTGAGGAGTGCTTCTTGGGAAGATACTTTCCCTATGATGCTCAGGAAAGGAAACAGGGGAAATTTGATCGTTTGGTTCAGGGCTCGATGACTGTGGATGAGTACTTGGCCAAGTTTAATGAGCTTGAGAAGTTTGCACACTTCCGGATGGTTCCTCCTACTCCGACGTCTCTGGCTGCTAAGTTCCGGAGAGGACTTAGTGAGGTGATTGCTGATCATATTGCGGGAGCTGCTTCGAGGGATTTTGGTACACTGGTTCAGCAGTGTAAGGATATTGAGGATGTTTGTGTGGCAAGCAAGGCCAAGAGGGCCAAGGTCGACGAGACCAAGGGGATTGTTGTTTCCACTCCTGCTTCTACATCCTGGAAGGATAGGAAGTTTGCTGGGAAGGGCAAGAGTAAGCAGTTGGAGACTAGGCAGGCGTGTGGTCAGTTCAAGAGAGCTGCTTCACAGCAGGGGAGTTCAGTTAGGCCTCCTTCCACTCTGAGGTGTGCAGGGTGCGGGAAGGAGCATGTTGGTCGTTGTGTTTCTAGTCAGTTGATCTGCTTCCAGTGTGGCAAGGAGGGCCACTTCTCCAGAGACTGTCCGTCATCGACGGCGAGAGCTGCAGCTGTTCAGGCAGTTTCTTTGTAGATGGTTCTGATGGCTACTACTTCAGCACCTACACTGCCACCTGCTACGGGGCGAGTGTACACCTTGGATAGGCAGCATCGGACCGCGCTCCGAACCTTGTTAGAGGTAGTGTGTCTATTGGTGATTCTTCTGTGGATGTGTTGTTTGATTCCGGGGCTACGCATTCGTTTGTGGCAATCCCGATTGCTTTGGGGCTTGAGCTACCCATGTCTGTGCTTTCTCCACCGTTGCGGGTGACTACTGCCACCAGAGAAATTTGTGATTCTACCACTGTTCACTGTGATGTAGCGTTTCAGTGGAATGGCCGTGAGTTCTCGGTAGATCTTATAGGGTTGCCGATGGCCAACTTGGAAATTATTCTGGGCATAGATTGGTTGTCTAGAAACTGTGCACTGATCGATTGTTGTGCAAAGCGCGTGGTGATGTCTCCGTGTGATTCCACAGCTAGTTCCTCGCCATATATTTCAGTGCTGCAAGCTAGGAGAGCCTTGAGAGTAGGGGCATTCGGATATGTCATTTTGGGAGGTTTGGTGAGTGGGACACAGGAGGATATTACTAGCATTCCTGTGGTGGGGGAGTTCCTTGAGGTGTTTCCTGAGGAGATTCCCGAGTTTCCGCCACATCGGGAAATAGAGTTCTTCATTGACTTATTTCCTGGTGTGGGACCGATTTCCTTAGCTCCATATCGGATGTCGCCACCGGAGTTGGCCGAGCTGAAGAAGCATATTGAGGATCTTTCAGTGAAAGATTTCATCCGGCCGAGTGTGTCTTCCTGGGGAGCACCGGTCATCCTTGTGAAGAAGGACGAGACAATGCGATTGTGCACCGATTACCGGCAGTTGAACAAGGTGACGATCAAGAACAAGTATCCCCTTCCTTGGATTGATGGTCTATTGGATTAGCTCAGGGGCGCTTGTGTGTATTCCAAAATTGATCTCCGGTCTGGATACCATCAGATTCGGGTGAAGCTGAAGGATGTCCCGAAGACCGCGTTTCGTTCAAGATACGGTCACTTTGAGTATTTGGTGATTCCTTTTGGACTCACAAATGCGCCGGTAGTGTTCATGGATTACATGAACAGGATTTTCCAGACGTTTATGGATCAGTTTGTGATAGTCTTCATTGACTACATTCTGATATACTCCAAGACTAAGGAGGAGCATGCGAAACATCTGAGGATTGTTCTGCAAGTTTTGAAGGAGGAAAAGCTTTATGCGAAGCCTTCTAAGTGTGAGTTTTGGCTCAAATCAGTCAAGTTTCTGGGGCATGTGATTTCAGCATATGGAGTTGCAGTGGATCCCAACAAGATTGAGGCCGTGCTGGATTGGGAGAGGCCCAAGACAGTTACAGAAGTGAGGAGTTTCCTGGGTTTGGCAGGTTACTACCAGAGGTTCATCAAGGGTTTCTCTACGATGGTTCTCCCTTTGACTCGTCTTACTCAGAAGGAGACTTCATTTGTGTGGACTCACGAATGTGAGGATTGCTTTCAGGAGTTGAAGGAGAGACTGACTACTTCTCCTATGTTGGTCCTTCCTGATCCTGAGGAACAGTTTGAGCTTTACTGTGATGCTTCTGGTAAGGGGCTGGGCTGTGTGTTGATGCAATCTGGTAGAGCTGTGGCTTTGCTTCGAGGCAGTTGAAGCCTCATGAGGAGAACTACCCGACTCATGATTTGGAGCTGGCTGCGATCGTGTTTGCTTTCAAGATTTGGAGGCATTATCTGTTCGGTATGCAGTTTGTGGTGTTCAGTGACCACAAGAGCCAGAAGGAGTTGAGCATGAGGCAGAGAAGATGGATGGAGTTCCTAAAGGATTACGACTTTGAGCTGAAGTACCATCCTGGTAAGGCCAATGTGGTAGCCGACGCTTTGAGCCAGTAATCCAGGAGTTTGTCCAGTTCGTTACTTTGTAACTTTGATGTAGTTGCGAAGTTTCGGAAGTTGGCAATGACCAGTCTGTGCGAGAGTGCACTTTTCGAGTTGGAGGCAGCAAACGTTGTGAACGAGCTGTTGGAAAGGATTAAAGAGGCGCAAGTTCAGAGAGAGTGCCTGGATTATGTGAAGAACCAAGACGGTGTGTCTTGGAATGAGGATGGACTTCTGATGTTTCAGCAGAGGATTGTGGTTCCTCGAGGTCCGTTGACTGATGAGGTTATGGCAGAAGGCCATAAGGGCCAGTTTTCTATCCACCCTGGTGCTACAAAGATGTATCAAGATCTGAAGAAGAACTTCTGGTGGCCGGGCATGAAGAAAGATGTTGTTGTTTTCGTCTCCAAGTGTTTGATTTGTCAGAAAGTGAAGATCGAACACCAGAAGTCGTCTGGTAAACTTCAACCTCTTGAGATTCCAGAGTGGAAATGGGAGAGCATTTCTATGGACTTCGTTGTGGGTTTGCCGAAGACTCAGGTTAGCTGTGACTCGATATGGGTCATTATGGACAGACTGACGAAGTCTGCCCATTTTCTTCCAGTGAAGATGAGCTTCACTACAGAGCAGTTGGCCAGACTGTATGTTCGCGAGATTGTGAGGTTTCACGGGGTGCCCGAGAGTATTATCAGTGATAGGGACCCAAAGTTCACATCTCGGTTCTAGGAGGCGCTGTAGGGAGCTTTTGGTACGCAGTTAAGACTGAGTACAGCCTATCACCCTCAGACTGAGCGGACTATCCGGACCTTGGAGGACATGTTGCGGGCTTGCACGTTGGAGCAGGGCTCGGCATGGCATAGGTACCTTCCTTTGGTGGAGTTTTCGTATAACACCAGTTTCCATGCTAGCCTGGGCATGGCACCCTTTGAGGCATTGTACGGTAGGAGGTGTCGTACACCTACCTGCTGGTCTGAGGTTGGAGATAAAGAGTTGTTTGGCTTGGACTTCGTCCAAGATACTACCCAGCAGATCCGGATGATCAGAGAGAAGTTGAAGCAGGCGCAGAATCACCAGAAGAATTACTACGATGTCAAGCATCATCCACTGGAGTTCAGTGAGGGTGAGCACGTGTTTGTGAGGCTTTCACCTGTCAGTGGTGTTGGACGAGCACTCGGAGTGAGGAAGTTGAGCGCGCGATTTATTGGGCCATATCAGATCCTTGGTAGGGTAGGACTTGTTGCCTATCGACTTGCCTTGCCTCCGAACTTAGCCAACATCCACGACGTGTTTCACGTGTCTCAGCTTCGCAAGTACGTGGCGGATCCTTCGCAGGTGGTGCAATCGGATGATGTGGAGGTTCGGGAGAACTTAAAGACTCCTGTTGGACCACTCAAGATTCTCGATCGTGGCGAGAAGCAGCTGAGGAGCAAGATTATTTCGATGGTCAAAGGGCAATGGTCAGGAAGAACTCCTGAGGAGTGTACCTGGGAGCGAGAGGACGAGCTTCTCCGGCAGTATCCGGAGTTTCGAGACAGGTATATTCTGATTTTGAGGACAAAATCCTTAAAAAGGTGGGGTGAATGTAAGAACCTGCACCGCTAATTAAGGTAATTAATGATTTAATTGTGATAATTATGAAATAATTCCATAATTGACCCTAATAATTATTATGAGGCTTTAATAATTATAATTAGTGGGTAAGAATGCTGAAAGTCGCTTTTCGGAAGAAAAGTGCAGATACCGGTTCTGCTAGTCGGTATAAATGCGTACCTAAAAAGTATCCCAGAAAATTATAACAAGTGCATGATAATTACTAGAATAATATGTAGGACTTGTAAAACGAGTTTTAAGTATAATAATGAGATCTGATGCCAGAACTGATACTGGCTATGGAAAAGCGCGTACCAGAAAGGTGCTCAGAAAAACATAATAAAAATATGACAATTCTTGTAAAATTGAGTAGGTTAAGAATCCTGAGTTTGGGATTAAAATGCTAAGCGTAACAATTAAAGCTGATACTGTGTGTTTTAAGCTTTAGTGGCTATATATATGCCTATTATGGGCACAAAACCCTAGGCATCAGAATTCTTACGTGAGTGGAGCTGGTGGCTGCTGCCTTTGGTCTTCTCCACCTTTGTGTGGCCTCCCTTGTAGCCTTTCTTCTCTTTTCTTCACAAAAACACCATGGGTGTGTGCATTAAAGCTTTGGGAAACACTAGAGAGTTGCATTTCTGAGTTGTGAAGGTTGTTGTGAGGGAGTGAGTTTCTGACCTTGGGTTTAGAAGGAGTTTGAACCTTTGGCTTGGCATTTGTGGTTCCAAGGAGTCATCTTTTGGTGAAAGAACCAACCTTTGTGAAGGCATTTTCGTTTGGTGTAAAGTCATAACCTTGGGAGTTGGTTGTGAGATCCAAGTGCACCTTCATTTTCTGTTTCAAGCCTTTGGTGAGTTGTACCAACCTTGATCATGTGTTTTAATGGGTTAAAGGTGTTATCTTTGCATGTTAATGGGTTAAGTAAGTAACCAATGGGTATGTTAACCTAAGAGGGTATAAAAATGCATACTTTAACGTGTTGAAGTGTTAAAAATGGAACCTTGGAAGGATATCTTCACGAAATGCAGAAACTGCATTCTGTCGTGAAATATACGGATATTTATCGAACAGATATCCGGATATCAGATATCCGGATATTGAATATCCGGATATGGTATCCCGAGGAATATCCGGATATTCTGGGATTTCGAAGAACAGTAGCCTTACTGTGCAAACAGTAGGCTATTGGGGGTTTGTGGACCCTAGATTAAGGAAGTTGGACTTCTGTAATTAATGAACTAAGTCAGAATCAGTGATTAAGGGCTTATGGCTTTGTATGGAGCCTTAAGACGTAAAACGTAAAGGAAAGACGTTGTCTTTAAGTTGTATCTTGAGATGCATGATTATTGATGTAGTGTTGGTCCATAACAGATTGTGATTCTGCTGTGTTTGGACTTTGAGCTGTGGACTCTTGGCTTTGGGTTTTAGCTTGCAAGGTAATCTTTCGTGTCCTCGGTTTAGCCATGTTGTGGTTCCACCATGTTCCATGGGGACATGGTATATGCATGTTATGTTACATGCTTTTGGATATATGAAATGTTGATTGAACTTTACATGTAATGGCTTTTAATATGCATGTCTTGTTCCATCTTGACGGTAAGCCTGAGTATGTGGCGTCATACAATACGGTGATCCGGGGTGGATGCAAGTGGCGTCTTGCACTATATGTAGGAGATAGACGTATTCCAGCATTTCTCTGGCTAGTATAATAGTATTGACAAATATGGCATGATTAACTGCTGCATTGCATTGTTTTAGAACTGATGATAATGAACTGCTTTTAAACTTATATTGCACATGTAAGTGAGCTTAGGGTGGAAGATCCTTGAGGACCCCTTGTCTTACTGAGATTTCTTGTTTAGAGATCTCACCCCACGTTTGGGGAATGCTTATTTCAGGTTCAGGTAGTATGGGGGCTGATGTCTCTGGTGGCAAGAGGCCAGAGCATGATTAATGATAATTGTCATGGCTGCCTTGATGATAGCATGACTGGATTGGATGCTGTTTATGTTTTCCGCATCTTTATTATTGCGTGGTTAATGTTGAGACTGATATGGGGCTTATTGCCTTATTTGTGTGAGCATGGGGTTTGTCCATGTCACTTTATGTTAGTACTTTGAGCTGAGTTGTATAAACTGATAGTTGGTCCGGTCTACGTGTTGTAGTTCCGTGACTAGAGACTTATGCTTATGATATTTATTTAATGAGGTTTTCCATTTAGTTGTTTATTGCAATTATATACAGGAAATGTTTTTATTAATTGATTAATAAGCAAGTTGGTAATGATAATGACATCATAATTGAAAAGAAATAAATATTCCGCATTTTTAATTAAGCGCAGCTTAATACGATTGTATGATAACATTACCAGATATATACGGGGTGTTACATTATTCAAACAACACAACCATCTATGAGAACTGATTCGAGTGAAGGGAGGAAAAACGAGCAAGGAAAATAGCTCACCTTCTTATGGAGAACCTTCGGCTGAACAAGAGAACAAAGAGGAGATGTTGAATTAATTTTGTTTCTTGCTCATGTAGCTCACGGTTTCAAGGGAGAAGGAGATGAGAGTATTATGCAAATTTTTGGTGGTCTTTCTTGGTTTCCTTTTAAGGTTGCGCACGCTCAAGGAGATTGGAAGAATCATGATTCAAAACTGCTCTGATACCAATTAGTGTGACACCCTCCCTTGTATGCATCCAAGAGAGTTGTCTGCTAAAACGTATTAGAGTTGCAGCGATTGTGTACTTAGTTGCAGGAATTTTCAAAAGACATTACGTGGTAAAAAATAAGCTTAATCATTTAAAACTTTCATTTTTGATTCTTAGTTAAAACCTTACATTAAGATTTAGATTGATTATGAAAACAGTGGAGAATGCGTAAACAAACTGTATTGTTGAATTAATAAAATTTCATAAAACCCTGTTGTCTTATAAACCTTGTATAAAATCGAGTTCAATAGCCTGCAAAAATATTCTTTGCTACTAGGAAACTAGACATCAGGGGCTTCGCTTACATATTAATTATAAGCGATTCGGAGGTGAATAGCCCCACGAAACAAAACTCGCAAGGTGCTCGCGAATGCAGTATATTTTCCAGAAACCTGCTGACTTGCAAAAATCATAATAAATCATGCTTACACAGTTTGAACATAATTTGTATATAATCTGAAAGTACATATCTGGGGCTTTACGTGCATATAAATTATGCCTCATTCGGAGGTCTGTAGCCCCAAAACGACAACTTGCAAAGTGCTCGCAAAAATCAGTTTTCTAAAAAAAACAGCACTTAAAATAAACGTTCAGAAATTATTTTCGCAAAATGTTTTCAGGATTATCCAAGGTACTAATTGATTAAAAAGTATCAAACAGTAGCTAAATCATGCGTCAAAAATAATCCAAACTCCTCAAAATAATTATACAGTCATCCAACAGACAAACATTAACAGCAAAGTCCAAGTGGCAGCAATTTAACAGCAAATACCCACAAAACCACGTCCTCATATGCTCTTTCATCCTCCTGCAATTTTATAAAAATTGCAGCCCCAAAGGGGTGAGAAAAATCCCAGTAGTGTGATAACAAAACCAGTAATGCAAAAATACTAATCAGATATAGAATTACAAAACAGTCGCATCATCAGTTCATATCCATCAAATACTAATTATAATCAAAGTGCGTATATAACGCCAGAAGTGTACGTTCATAGCACTATGGTGCATGTATCACTAACAGACACAGTGGAGAATCCTGATCGGCTCCTCAGAAAGGCTCCAACTGTGACCTAAGCGGACTGAAGCCAAGTGTCCCAGAACCCTGGTACCGAGGGGATGCCTATATGATGCATGCTCAAACATATGCTTACTTTTCATAATTATTTTTAATTCAGAAACGGCATGAAATCATGCATGTATGCTATGTCATGGTTTGCACACAAACAAACAACTAAAAATTATGAGATATGTATGCATGACTAGGTAATAATCAGAATGGCATATACTCCATGGCTTTCAAATATCAAGATGCAGAATATATTTATTTTCCAAGACAGAATATCCCGCATATCATATTCAAGGACAGAATGCAATGATCATAAATCAGAATGAGAGCAACAATTCACAATTCCGCAAACTAGATAGTAGTCATAAGAGGTAATGCCACCAGACACTTACCTCGCGCGTCACAAACTAATTTACCAAACAGCAGCGAAAGGTCCACACTCAAGGGTTAAACGTACCTAAATAAAACATACAAGTCAGAATTATAGTCTATGGGAATTCCCAAACGTAGCACACGTCATTTCTCTTTTTATCCTTAATTTCCAAACCGGTTTTACCTTGTTTCTTTTTCCTAATAATAATCTGACTTCATAATAAATTTCCTAACGTTTAACAGTGAATGATTCTAAGGTTCCTAACCCCAAACAGATTCGGTTTGGTACAGAAAATTCCCAAAGTTTTAATCGTACAATTTCTACTTCTCTACTCTTAAGGTGCGCAAAAGAAAGCCTATATGTCATGTTGTTTATTAGTTTAAATGGAAACTTAGTGCTCATCAATGATTACCAAAACAAAATTGATTTTATCTAACAACACATCAAGGATAATTTATTCTAAACTCCACTAATCCACTTATGGTGCGCTACAAGCAGCATGCTTTCTCAAAAATTTCCAACACCAACGGTAACCCCAAACATGCAGGATGGCTACTACTCATCATTAGGTGTCTAAGAGATTTATTTACATAATATTCCTAGAGCACAAGAGTGACAATAAAATCCTTCCACATTCTGCCCATAACATAAGGTACATAAAAATTTTATTAATTGATTCTAGTTCAAAGAGTTCATCTAACGAGTAAAGAGATAACCTTTCTAGACAAAACTTGCTATGAGGGGTGCATACATGGAACGGTCAAAACTTCTAACAACAAAAAGATAATCATGCTCTCCTAAATTCTCTAGGGTCGTACAACAGAACATAAAGGAAGGGAAGATTACTTACGGTTCTTGGTTCTAAGCACCAAAGTTCTCAATCGGCCAAAGGGTCTATTCTTCCTTTCCAACGTTCCAAAGATTCTAACCCACGCATATACAACGGAGGGACTGACTCAACCGAACAGAACCTTATTCAAACAACACAACATCTATGAGAACTGATTCGAGTGAAGGGAGAAAAAATGAGCAAGGAAAATAGCTCACCTTCTTATGGAGAACCTTCGGCTGAACAAGAGAACAAAGAGGGGATGTTGAATTAATTTTGTTTCTTGCTCATGTAGCTCACGGTTTCAAGGGAGAAGGAGATTAGAGTATTATGCAAATTTTTGGTGGTCTTTCTTGGTTTCCTTTTAAGGTTGCGCACGCTCAAGGAGATTGGAAGAATAAAGATGTACTATTTTCTCTTTTCTTGCTACACCTACAACTCACGGCTTAGAGGGAAATGGAAGGGATGTTTGTTAGTCAAAGTGCGTTCACTGTTTGGTCTTCTATGCTTACGGTTTAGTGGGGGAGAAGATGACTAAGTTCAGATTGTGAGAATGGTGTGGCTTTGGTGCTCTCTCATAAGTATAGAGGAACTAAATAAGGATCCGATTTTTAAACTACTTAGATGGAATCCCTTGGTCAAGAGGGAGTTGGCCGAAACATGTAGGGAATCATCCAAGTGTCGAAAGATGAAACAAGTGGCATTCATGCAAGAGATTAGGGTGCTGATTTAAAATGATCCAAGATCAAGATTTTCCATGCTTCACTCTCCTTCTCATGCGCTCTAAGAGGTGGAAGGTGGGTGGCATATCTGTCCAATAGTGAGGCATGCATTCTGACTTCCTCTCACTCATTGGTTGCATGAAGTAAAGGCTGAATGGGTTTGTATATTGAAGCAAGTAATGACCAGCTTTTTACCCTACTTAGGCGCATGGAAAGAGGGAATAAAGAGTGGATGAATTGTGTTATTTCATGTAAAGTTTAATCAGAATTTCCTTTCCCTTTTTTATCAAACCAAAGCGCACATGTGAAGGGAGAGAACAAGGATATAGTTTGTTGCCATGTGGTGATTGTTATCCAATTAAAGGCTGCCTTGTTGGATTACTTAGGAGGAGATAAGATTAGATAAAATGCACAATTGGGCTGAACCAAATGCACCTCTCAAAGCCCTTAGGCTTCGGCCAAACAAGAATTGGGGACCCAAATTATTCAAACCCATTAGTGATACCAACTTAGTTACTCACCCATAAAATTATAATTTCCCAAGTCTTTTAAGTCTTTTAATTATTTTTAATTCTTTCTATATATTCCTACTAAATTATTCCTACATCGTTTAACTAAAGTTTCACATGCCCAAATTAATTCTCACCTATTATGGTAATTCCAATAATTTCCCTAGCTCAATATTAATTCCCCACTAATAACCATATAATTCGAAAGCCAATCACATATTACATGAGATTCAAATTTTCACACATGCATTCTTATGCCCAATAATATTTTATGTATTTTCCCTAATTACGTGGGATGTTACATACAACTCCTAGCAAAATAGCCAGTCTGACCACATTTAAAACAAGCCCCCGGGCCAGCACCACATACACCTTTGTGGTATTTCTTGCACTTCCCACATTGTGGGGTATAATATTTGTCCACGGCTCCACCACTAGGGGTTCCACCCCTCTTGAATTGACCAGGAGGCTGCCTTATTTGCAACCCCTGCCCCTGTTATTACTATCATGGTAGCCCCCTCTGTTATTATTACCTGAAGGACCAGATGTCCTCTTAACCTCTTACTCTTTTGCAGCATTTGATTTCAGATACCTACCATACACAGTCTCGACCCTCTTACATTGGGTCGCTAAGTCAACAAAGTTTCTTGTTGCAGTATTCGACATCCTTTTAGCAATCTTTTCATTCAGCCCCCTTTGGAATTTAGCTGACAAGAATTTGGGAGTAGGTAAGGTACCCCCTTAATTTGCAAACTTGACTAGTTCATTGAATTTAGCCACGTAGGCATCCACTGTCATTGCTCCCTGTACAAGATTGTCAAACTCTCCTTTCTTTGCCTCCCGGATATCGCGGAGAAAATATTCTTCATGAAATAGGCCCTCAAACATGGCCCAAGAAATTTCCTCACCCTGAACAACATAAGGGCGAGACACATTATCCCACCACTCTTGGGCCTTTCCCTCCAGCATATACACAGAATACAATAGCTTCTGAGGGTCTTGGCATCTCATCACCTGGAATATCTTATCCATTCCCTCAGCCAAGTAATAACCTCTTTCGGGTCCCTTGACCCCAGAAATGCGGGTGGTTTATGCTTCCTAAAAGATATGAGCCTACGCTCATTAGTAGCATTATCAATAACCTGCCCCGCAACCCTAGTGGATCGAGCAACAGAAGAAGGATCAGGAATATAGGTGTGGTCAGTGGTCTGATGACTAGCCTCACCAGTGTGGTGACTAGCCCCACTCTTCCCTTGTTGAGGAGTAATAGACGGCGTCGGTGTAGGAGTCACTGTGGCCGTGTGTGGAGGTGAATCATTCCTCCGATGACGATTTCTATCAGCCCTCATTTCTGCCATAAATGCTTGCATCATATCCTGATTGGTCTTCATCATGTTTTCAGTCATATTTCTATTTCCTGTCATTTCCGCCTGCAGAGCATTAAGGACTGCAGTGACCGGATCCGGTGCTAGAGGACCTGTACCACGTGCCCCACGGCGACCTCGCGCCTTACTCATGATATCTGTACATGTAACACAAAGGAATGAGCTGATCAGACCCACACTGAGGAATCACATATACATTAATCATAAATAGTTCACAGATAGCTATGCAACACAAGATACAGTCATACACAATCAGAGTTCCCACACAAAACTGCTCTGATACCATAAAATGTAAAAGCCCGTTACGTACCGAAAATGTTATCATTGCATATGGTATTAAGCGCAGTTACAATCACAGTAATTGAGTTAATTATATTACGGGAAAACTTTTTCTTTTATTAATTCCACATTGTTAAACAATTAACCATTTCCGTAACTAATCAAAACAACTCTGCAATTGTAAATGCAATTCTTGCGGAAGCATAAGACATACTAATTATCATGCCTCTAAGAAATACCATTGATTTTAGCCTTTATAAAACACATTTTTGAATTTTAACACAGTGGTAATCGATTACCATGCTTGAGGTAATCGATTACTAGGGTTCCAGAATGAGGCGGTAGCCCAATTTGAGCTCCCCTGTTTCAGGTAATCGATTACCTGAGATTGGTAATCGATTACTGAACTAGGTAATCGATTACTTTGTTCATAGTGGCTCATTTTTCGTCCCCTATTTCATGGTAATCGATTACCAATGAAAGGTAATTGATTACTATGCAGTAAAAATGACATATGACAGCTTTTAGGACCCAAAATAAGTAAGGTAACCTATTCCTCACACCTTGATATTCAATATACGCCTTACCCAATGACTAATGTAGGCTCTAGGCCCTTCCATCATGCCTTTACATTATATAATGCATCAATCACAAGAATCCTCAATATAATAGCCATTTTACACCACAAATGGTCTATTTACAACACAAGTTACCCAATTCCTCAAATACAACATAGGTGGCTATGGACAAGTCTCATGCTCACTCAAAATATATATTTTAACCAAGACATGAATCTGAAACAAATACGAAAGACTTAGAACATAATCATGAACACTACAAAAGCATGGAAAACTCAACATGCAATGTGTTCATGATCTAAGTCCTAAATACAAACTACACTACTATATGCATCTCATGAACTCCTCCAAAATGCCATGCTAGCCCAATGCACCACATGCTACAGTCAACCACTAAGTGGGCTTCTTTCCCGAAGCTCCTCCGTGCTCATAATGCCCTGAAATGATGTCCCCAAATGCGGGGTGAGATATACAAATATATCTCAGTAAACCAAGGGTACTAGAGGCTTTCTCCACCCCATGGCTCACTCAATGTGTAATAATAACATTATGCAAATATGCATGACATACAGTACCACAAACAACTGGGTACAAATCCAAGAACATCAACATTGGGATTACGTTCGAGGACCCCATCATATAACTCCCGGGAATCTTCCTGGTGCCTCTCCTATGGATGAGACGACCCCATGGCAAAACCCAACTGGAACTCCTCATGAGCCCTATCCAGCGGAAGTCCCTCGTTTGGATCATCCTGGTACCGCTCCCAAAGTCGGCCCCATGGCAACAACCCGACTGGAATCCCCACAGGATATTTCCAGCGGATGTCCAAACCAACACATGTCTACCGGCCAGAGACCACACAACTTCACACACAACAAGTAATAATGCATGAAAACACATAATCACACAATGCTATAAACACAAAATCCAACCACAACCTTCCACTAGGTGTGGTGGAGCACACAAGGGATTAAATCCTAGTTCCAACTCAACTCCGAAAGTCTTGTTCCTCACGTACACTCCAAGTCAATCTTCCACAATCATGTCCGTGTGAGGCACCCTACAATGATCAACACCATGATCAACAAGCAATTTACATACAATCATCAATCCATACATCATAACTACTCATAGTCACTAAGCCTAATGACCAATATCCTAAATTTACAATTTCCACAATCCTCTTCAACAATCCATCTTATTTACCAATTCCACACTCATCTAATCATATTACCACATTACACAACATCTCATCACACCATCGACACACAACTCAACATCTCAAATTCATGACACTTCATTTTTTTTTCTAAGTTATAAATCACATTTTTCACCTAAATCTTTCATGGCATTTCTAGCTCAAACATGTCATTCTAAGACATTATCATCTAATACAATTTTTCCATTTGAGCTCCCTATCATCACACATCTAATATTAAAGACTTAGAATTCATACTTTTTGGATCTACAAAATCAACCGTAAAAATACTACAAATATACTCACAATCAAAGCTTGCCACTCTTCCAAGGCTTATCCAAGCAATGAGAGATCCAATTCCTCCATGAACACCATTTTCCCCAATTTTTCCGGATCTGCCCAAGGCCAAATGCGGCCCCCAAAGAGGTGATTTCAAGGCTTGGGAGTATCACCAATGGCTTTAGAATGGGTTTTCCAATGAATTTCAACACAAATTTCAATGGATTTGGTGGAGAAAATGAGAAGTTGTGAAGGGAGGAAACTTGAAAGCTCAACAAGGGCGGAAGGGAAGTTTCACGGGAAAGAAAAGGAAAAGGAGAGAGAGGGAGGCGTGTGGTGCAGGAGGGAGGAAGGAAACTTAAGTGGATTTGGGTCACGCGGGTCCCACACGTGATTTAACTTTAATTCAATCATCAATTCCGACCATAATTTCATAATCTACTTATTTTTCTGGTTCATGACATATTTATGTTTCCTGAAAATATTGATAAAAATTTCACGCTTATCGGCACACTTGTACCGCGGTATTTTACACCGGAAAAATCACTATTTATCAATATTTCACAAATTTGCCTATTCACTCAATTTTTTTTCTTGAGTCCGTTTCCAGCATTATTTTTGTCATATGAGGTCTCCTACTCAATTTTTTATGCCTAGGGATACCTGTTTGGTAATTTACCATTTTGCCCTTTTTACCCGTTTTGGCCTTAATTCATGGATTTTCACTAATCCTACCATTTTAATTCACAATATCATACAAAAACACACATTTTAATTTAAGAGGTGTTATACATAGCCACTGACATAAATGGGCTCGGGCCCAACGAGCCCACAATCCATTTAATGACAACACAGAGCACTAGCAATGCTTTGTTGCCCCCAGAGCTAGTTAGATTAATGACTTGATCATCCTATTACACATATTTGTTTGTCGTATGTATTTCCCTTCGTCTCGGTTACCTTCCCATTAAACCTAGGGTAAGGAAATGTATCAACCCTTGCGGTTTAGGGTAAGCTTTATTTGAAATAGGGAATCTTCAATTTACTGACTCTAAAGGCAGATCATCTCATGATCTCTTTTACTATGCATAGATTCCCAAGTCCCTGTAAATGTCATCCCGACTTCTCCAGTTTACAGATAACCTAATCTCTCACAGAGATTTGACAAATTCCTTCAGCTTATCACCCTAGCCCTGTGCTCTTTCAGGACAAGCCCAACAGTGTACCTATGACTCTCCATGTTTCAGGCAGACGAGGTATACAATCAAAGCATGCCTTCTAGAATACAGTATAGGTAATAACTTCTGGTCTAAGGAAAAACATACCCAAATATAAAGAGACTACTCTAATGACACTATCTGTGGGATTTCCTCATAGAGTCTCTTTATGGGTTTGTTCAGTGCGAGCTATACCCTTATAGGTCTACCCACGATTTTAGCTAAGACATCTCCATATCTGTAGCACATGAGGTTTTTACCTTGTATCCAAATACAAGTAGATAAGTCGTGCTAGTTTTACCCGAGATCACTGATCCCCATTCTCAGTGTCTCTAGACTAGGAATATAAAATTAGGAATAAACGTGTGGTATCCTTGAATCCTCATGATCGTGATCTCATCACAGATACTCAAGAGATACCTGTTCTATTCCAATGGGGTTTATCCAATTTATTCATAATATATATTAACAATAATATCGAGACAAAATATGAAACAGGATAAATAGTGCTTATTATTTATTTGCGACAATAAAGGTCCACATCTAATGTCCTTATTTAATCAAAAGATTGTCTCTAGGACACCCATATACTAACAAGCTCCCACTTGGCCTAGAGCCTATTAGACCTAAGTCGTTTACCCAAAGCCTCATAATGACTATCACGTTTTCTCTAAGAAACAACCTTTGTCAGAGAATCGGCTAGGTTATAATCTGTGGGAACATAATCCATCTTTACATCCATCCTATCAATGATTACTCTAATCAGGTGATATTTGCGGAGCACGTGTTTAAATCTTTGATGAGACCTAGGTTACTTTGACTGCGCAATGGCTCCAGTGTTTTCGCAAAGCAACTGTATGGGCTCATCTACGCTTGGAACCACCCTTAGTTCAGATATGAACTTCTTGATCCACACGGCCTCCTTAGCCGCTTCTGACGTAACTATGTATTCATCTTCTGTCGTTGAATCTACTGTTGTCTCCTACTTGGAACTCTTCCAAAATACTGCCCCACCATTTAAGGCGAATACGAACCCTGATTGTGACTTACAGTCATCTTTGTCACTCTAAAAGCTGGCATCGGTGAACCCTTTCACTGTTAGCTCATCAACCCCACCATAGACTAGAAACACATCCTTAGTTCTTCTTAAGTATTTAAGGATGGTCTTGACTGCTGTCCAGTGACCCTCTCCAGGGTCAGACTGGTATCTGCTCGTAATGCTCAAAGCATATGAGACATCTGGTCTCGTACATATCATGGCATACATTGTGGATCCAATAGCCGAAGCGTATGGAATTCCATTCGTGCGATCCTTCTTAGGCTGTGACTTAGGACACATAGCCTTTGAAAGGTGTACTCCATGACTGACGGGAAGAAAACCCCTTTTTGACCTTTCCATGCTAAACCTCTTTAGCATCTTGTCAACATACGTGAATTGAGATAAACCCAGCAGCCTGTTGGATCTATCTCTATAGATTTTTATACCAAGTATAAATGCCGCTTCTCCCAAATACTTCACGGTGAAGTTTTCTGAAAGCCACTCTTTTGTTGTTTGTAATGTGAGGATGTCATTTCCTAATAGCAATATGTCATCTACATAGAGTACCAGGAAGACGACATTACTCCCACTAACCATCTTATAAACACAAGGTTCATCCTCGTTCTTGATAAAACCGTTACTCTTAACGACCTCATCAAAACGTATATTCCAACTCCTTGATGCTTGCTTTAGCCCATATATCGACCTTTGTAGTTTGCATACCATATGCTCTTGATCTTTGATTTCAAAGCATTCAGGTTGTGTCATGTACACTTCCTCCTTCAAAGACCTATTCAAGAAGGCGGTCTTGACATCCATTTGCCAAATTTCATAGTCGTGATATGCTGTTATTGCAAGCATGATCCTAATAGATTTGATCATGGCAACCGGTGAGAAAGTCTCATCATAGTCAACTCCTTATCTTTAACGATACCCTTTTGCCACCAACCTAGCTCTGTAGATCTGAACGTTGCCATCTGCATTAGTCTTTCTTTTAAAGACCCATTTGTTACCGATAAGAATTATTCCTTATGGTTTAGGAACCAAGGTCCATACCTTGTTTTGATGCATCAAATCCATTTCAGATTTCATGTCTTCAAGCCATCTAGAAGAGTCAACATCCTTGACTTCCTCTTCGTAGTTACTTGGTTCATCATCCTCAACGGTTTGCTGATTCTCAATGACAAACTCATACCTCTCAGGTAGATGGATGACCCTCGTAGACCTACGGAGTTGTGTGTTTACTTCTCCATTGGAGAACGTCGCCTGCGGAGCAGACTCTGGTTCCTCAATCTATTCTTGTGGTCCTTGTACTTCTTCAAGATCAATCTTACTCCCACTGGCTCCTTGAGAGATCAAATCCTTCTCAAGGAACTCGGCATTCTTGGACAAAAACACCTTATGTTTATTCTTGGAGTAAAAGTAGTATCCCTTAGAACCTCTGGAATGCCCCACAAATTGACATTTAGTACTCTCAGCACTAAGCTTGTCTGATGCCAACGCTTTGACATAAGTCGGCGATCCCCATATCCTGAGGTAACTCAGGTTGCGTCTCTTACCATTCCATATCTTATATGGTGTGGTCTGAACAGATTTAGACGGTACCCTATTTAGAAGGTATGCCACTGTGTCTAAGGCATATCCCCAAAATGATTTTGGAAGTTGAGTCTCACTCATCATAGACCTAACCATGTCTAACAAGGTCCTGTTTCTCCTTTCGGAGACATAATTTTGGTGTGGTGTGTAAGGTGCGTTAAACTGCGAGAGAACTCCATTTTCTCTCAGATAATCCCGAAACTCATGGCTCAAATATTCACCATCACGATCTGATCGTAATGACTTAACCATCTTGCCACGCTGTTTCTCTACTTCATCAGTAAAGGTAATGAAATAGGAGTATCCTCCTCTAGCCTCAATAGACATTGGGCCACATACATCAGAGTGAATAAGTTCTAATAACTCACTAGCCCTATGACTCTCAAGCCCTTTGGGTTTTTGACGAATCATTTTCCCAGCTAGACAAGATTCACATTGTCCAAAGGATTCCAAATCCTTGGAATCTAGGTATCTATCTCTATGCATCCTAGACAATCTTGTTTCATTTATGTGCCCTAGTCTACAGTGCCAAAGATAGGATTGATTATCTATCCTAGGTCGTTTCACATCTACATTGAGCACTTCAGTTCCCATTTCCAAAACACACAAGCCATTTATTAAAGAAGCAGTACCAAAACAATATCATTCAAAATGAAAAAAATGTACCATCCTTATTAGTGAAAGCAAAACCATCTTGTTCTAAACAAGAAATAGGAATAATGTTTCTAGAAATGTCGGGAACTTAAAGACAATTATTCAAATACAATAAGAGGCCCGTAGGCTAATGAGGTCGGTATCTCCACCAGCATGAGCAGCAACTCTTGCTCCATCACCAACACGGAGGTCCACCTCATTCTTCTCCAATCTTCTAGGGCTCCTAAGCACCTACAACACATTGCAGATTATAAGAACCACAACCGATATCTAATACGCATGAAGTCAGATTAGCACAAGAATAATTTATCTCAATCATGTGAATACCTGAGGTAGAAACATCACCATGCTCCTTCACACTCTTCAGGTAGTCTGGACAATTCCTCTTCCAATGGCCATTCTTGCCACAATGGAAGCACATAACATCGCTTTTGTCCTTGGGTGCACTCTTACCTTCCTCTTTGCCCTTTTTCTTATTGGGTTTTACTTTGGGCTTAAGGGAGTTGCCTTTTGTAGGCTCCTTGACTTTACCCTTGGCCCTTTTAGGCCCACCAATCAGAAAAACTTGTGTCTCATCCTTCTTGATAGACATTTCAGTAGTTGTTAACATACTTAACAACTCTAGCAAGCTCACAAGCATCTCATGCATGTTGTAATTCATAATGAATTCACTGAAAGAAGGAGGAAGTGATGATAGAACTAAGTCATTAATTAATTCAGCATCCATTGCAAATCCTAGACCCTCTAGCTTCTCAATGAGCGCTATCATCTTCAGTACATGGCGGTTAAAACATATGCCTTTAGTCATCTTGCATAGGAATAATTCCCTAAAGGTCTCATACCTCTCATGTCTGTCTTTAATATCATACAACTCCCTGAGATGCAGGATAATAGAGGGGCATCCATATACTCGTGCTGTTTACGCAGTTCAGGCGACATGGAAGCCAGCATGATGCAACAAGCTAACACATTATCATCCATGTGTTATTTGTGGGCCTTGAAATCAAATTCCGCGAACCCATCTTCCCCTTCCTTAGGCGCAATAGGTAAAGCAGTGTCAAGGGCATAAGCTATCTTTTCGGTCCTAAGAACAATTCTCAAGCTCTGATACCAGTCCATAAAGTTTGAATCGGTCAGTTTGTTCGTATCGAGTATTGAGCGCAGTGACAGTGGATTAATCATACTAAAAACTGAAAAGATGTAAAGATAATTTAATTAATATATAGACATGTAGTAAAAACAAATTATTAAAGACTTTAAATAATTTGCCCCTCCCACTATTTTATCTAAGTCAATGACCTTACCATTTGACTTAGGGTTAATTTACTTTTAGACTTTACTATAGTGGGATTAATAGTGCGATTATTTATTTTAACCCTCGTCTGAGACCGCAAGATTAATTTAAATAATGGGTTGATCCTTATCAACAGTATCTCATACCCTCTCTTAACATTAGGTTGACAACTCCTTGTCACTTAGTGGTGCATCTCATGCAACCAACCTAACACTATTACCCTAAGCACATAAGCCCGGCTGAGCCTGCAACTTATGCCTCAGTTAAGCACTAACCAGCACCCTAAGTGTCTCACACTTCTAACACTACTCTTGCTCAACGAAACAGTGGGTCCCAAATGAGTTGTAGAGCATCATTATTTAGAGGAGGTTTGAGTAATATTGGTGGAGGGAGGTAATAATGCGCTTAATAATTTATTCCTTTTAAGGGTTCCTTTTATTTTAGGGTTTACTAAGTCTCATCAAACGCGTATGCATGTTATCATGCTAGTCGTAACCTATGTCAAACATCTATCGGTTTACACTAGTCGTAATTGGACGTGCATAATAAGGCATACAAACGCGGTTTGTCCAATTCATGCATACTAGACGTCTTAAGTCATATAAGCATACATTCGCGATACACTATCTCATGCATACTAGTCGTACAAAGCATACAAGCATATAAAACACTTTTATTTGAGACAGTCATGGTGCTCGCGCATTCGTCCATCTTGCTTCTCAAGCCACGGCTGCTTGTTGTCTAAACACCACTAGCCTAATTCTCTAATTACAAATAATTAAAGAAACTCCAAAACATCTTTGGAGGGACAAATGAAAAATTATAAAATTCAAAATTCAAATTACACCTCTAATTTAAATAGAGCAAAATTACACATTAATTCAAAAATTTGAAATTCAAATTTCTGGCACCATGACCATCCCCTTCCTATTTGCACCTGAAAGGTTAAACAACTTGCAAGCACAAAATTTCATATTATCACATAACATGTTCTCACATATATCTTGATATTTAACAATTAAACATCAAAACAAGAATCAAAATTAAAAAAATTTCCAATTTTCTCCAAAAGGTCGAATTTTGCATCTTTATGCATAATTCAAATCTTTGTCAAATCTTTCTCAAACAATACAAAAATTAAACCATTCATTCAACCATAACTCATATGGCCGAACCATACATCATCATGTACATAAAATTTATCAAATATTTTTATGCTATGTTCATGAACAATTCATCTAACAAAAACACAAAATCATCAAGATCAAAATGAACAAAATCAAGAACCCTAATTTTATTCATATGGTCGAGATATGCCATGAACCCTTCATGCATTTTTAAAAATAACATCGTGGAGAAAATAATGCATTTGAATATTCACATCATGGCCAAATCATATTCCTTTCTAAAAGACGTTTCTTTTGAAAACTTTCACAAAGAATCAAAACAAGCAATACCATGAGTGCATGTAGATATACGAACACCATAATCATATTAATCATGTTCATAAAAAGACAATCCACATGCAAAGAATCAATCTTTAACAACTTTAAAGAACTTTTGACCGTGAAAAACAATTTTCACAAACAAGGTACCATCACCTGGCGATGGTAAAGCAACCTGGCTCTGATACAACTTGAAAGTAAAATGGCCTTCAAGGCAGAAGCATGTGAGAGGGAAAAACAAGATTTTTCAAGCACAATCACACATGCATTCAAGACTCATGCTTTAAGACAGCATGATGTTACCTTTGTTTGTGATTCAAACACCAAGGAGATCAGTGTCAGGTTTGAAGGGTTTAAACCCTCTAACGTTGATCCACACCACCCACGTCAAGATGCAAGAACTATTTCTTGAAAGCCACCAATTGACCACCACACCAAGCTTAGGTGTCCAAAGTGTGAAGGAGGAGGCTAGGTAAAGGTGTTTAGAAGAGTGAAGTCTTCATCATGAAAACTTCACAAGAGTGGAGCATGGATTGGAGTAGAATTGGATAGGTGATTTTGTGAAAACCCTAAGGAGAACTTACCCAAACTATGTGCACAAGAGAGTGAATGAATTGAAATCATATTTTCACTTAAAATCCTCTTCAAAGTGGCGCACAACTAGAGGAGATAAAGGTGGAGTTGTTGCAATTCAAAATTCCCAACAACCTCCCCTTTGAATCCTCATGAGACTAGGTCTTTATCTAGTCAAGAATCTAACCTAATGGTCATCATATGACCATCCATCTATGTGCATCATTCAGCCCCAAAAGGGGTCCAGATACGTTGAGCAATTGCATTCAAATTTGAACCAACTCACTCACTGATTCTCTCAACCAACCAAATCTGATTGGAGCTTGTTTGGTTGACTTGATGACACTCATATCCACCCAAAACTAGCGCCCCAAACAGCCCTTGGTGATCTCCAAAGATCTCCTCTTGATACAAGGGATTTGTTCCAACAAGATCTCTCATCTTATTCTTTTGTTATGAAACAACTTTTCATAGCCAATTCAAATTCGAATTTAAACATTTAAATTCAAACGTTCAAACATTTAAATTCCAAATTCAAATTCAAAATTCAAATTTAAAATTCAAAATTCAAATTTCAAAATTCAAATTCAAAATTCCAAATTCGAATTTCAAAATTCAAATTCAAATTTCAAATTTCAAATTCAAAATTCGAATTTCAAAATTCAAATTCAAAATTCAAATATCAAAATTCCAATTTCAAATTCAAAATTCAAAATTTAAATGTTTGATAATTAATTTAAGTATTTAACTAATTAAATTAATTTGTAATGTCTTGGACCATCCAAGCCCATTACATGATCCATGCGCCCTTTTCCCTTTAGGTGAGCTTCCAAACTTCTTCTTGGGCTAACAACCATTATTAGGCCCAATACCTTTAATGCTAGATCATCATGACAATAAGGTGTTAGTGTGTGACCCATTAGGTCCAACATAGCCACTGACATAAATGGGTTCGGGCCCAACAAGCCCACAACCCATTTAATGACAACACAAAGCACTAGCAATGCTTTGATGCCCCAGAGCTAGTTAGACTAATGACTTGATCATCCTATTACACATATTTGGTTGCCGTATGTGAAAGTAAACTGGCCTTTGAAGGCCGATGCACGTAAGGTGTAAAACAAAATTTTTACTGCGGAACATACATGCACACATAGGTTCATGCTTTAAGACAGCATGATGTTACCTTGTTTTTGGCCTGATCAGTCAGGGAGATCTGATGTCAGGCTTGAAGGGTTCAAACCCTCTAATGGTGATCCACACCACCGTTCGTCAATGATGCAAGAACCCCTTCTTGAAAGCCACCAGATGAACACCACAGTGAGGCTTGCTATGCACACAAGTGGTGAAGGTGGAGGCTAGGTATTCTGTTTGGAAAGGTGTAGTGAACTACCTACAGAATGGTGCATCAGATGAAGGAGAGTTGGCTAGGTTTTCTTGACAAAACCCTAAGGTGAGGAAGCTGTATATATGCGCACACCTTGATGAGAGGAAGAGGGAATTTAATTCATTCAAAATGAAAACCAACTTTCAAAAACATTTGAAATTTGCGCATGGAACAGGGGAGGATAAGGTGGAGCTGTTGCAAAACCAATTTTGCCAACAACCTCCAATCTTATCCTCATGAAATTAAGTTCAAAATAATTTAAACTTAAATTCATAAACTATCATATAGTATACTTTTCATGCGCATAATTCAGCCCTAGAAGGGGTCCAAATATATTGAGTAGTTGCATTCAAAATTTGAATCAACTCACCCACTGATTCCCTCAACCACCAAATCTGAATGGAGCTTTGTTTTAAGTGATAAGATGACATCCTTATCACTCAAACTTGCGCACCAAACAGCCCAAGGATGTGCTCCAAAGATGCTTCTTGATCCAAGGAATATGCTCCAATAAGATCTTGTCTTATCCTTTTGTTATGAAACAACTTTTCAAAGCCAATTCAAATTCGAATTCAAACACTTAAATTCAAATGTTCAAACATTCAAATTCAAAATTCAAAATTCAAAATTCAAAATTTCAAATTTCAAATTCAAAATTCGAATTTCAAAATTCAAATTCCAAATTCAAATTTCAAAATTCAAAATTCAAATTTCAAATTCGAATTTCGAAACTCAAATTCTAAATTCAAATTTCAAATTCAAAATTCGAAATTTAAATATTTGATTATTAATTTAACTAATTAAATTAATTAGTAATGGCTTGGACTATCCAAGCCCATTACTAAGCTCCATGCATCACCCACCCATTTAGGTGGGCTTCCAAACAACTTCTTGGGCTAACAACCATTATTAGGCCTAATACCTTTAAAGCTAGTCCATCATGACTACAAGGTGTTACTGTGTGACCCATTAGTTCCAACTTAGCTTCTGACATAACTGGGCTTGGGCCCAACAAGCCCACAACCCAATTATTGACAACACAGAGCACTAGCAATGCTTTGTTGCCCCAGAACTAGTCAGATTAATGACTTGATCATCCTATTGCACATATTTGGTTATCGTATGTATTTCCCTTCATCTCAGTTATCTTCCCATTAACCTAGGGTAAGGAAATGTATCAACCCCTGCGGTTTAGGGAAAGCTTTATTCGAAATAGGGAATCTTCAATTTACTGACTCTAAAGGCAGATCATCTCATGATCTCTTTTACTATGCACAGATTCCTGAGTCCCTGTAAATGTCATCCCGATTTCTCCAGTTTACAGATAACCTAATCTCTCCCAGAGATTTGACAAATTCCTTCAGCTTATTACCCTAGCCCTGTGCCCTTTAAGGACACGCCCAACAGTATACCTATGAGTCTCCATGTTTCAGGCAGACGAGGCATACAATCAAAACATGCCTTCAAGAACACAGTCTAGGTAATAACTTCTGGTCTAAGGAAAGACATACCCAAACATAAAGAGATTACTCTATTGACACTAACTGTGAGGTTTCCTCATAGAGTCTCTTTTTGGGTCTGTTCAGTGCGAGCTATACTCTTATAGGTCCACCCACGACTTTAGTTAAGATATCTCCATATCTGCAGCTCATGAGGTCTTTACCTTGTATCTATATACAAGTAGATAAGTCGTACTAGTCTTACTTGAGATCACTGATCCCCAAACTCAGTGTCTCTAGACTAGGAACATATAATTAGGAATAGACATGCAATATCCTTGAATCCTCATGATCATGATCTCATCACAGATACTCAAGAGATATCTGTTCTATTCCAAGGGGTTTATCCAGTTCGTTCATATAATATTAACAGTAATATCGAGACACAATATGAAACTGAATAAATAGTGCTTTCATTTATTTGCGATAAACAAAGTTCTACATCTAGTGTCCTTTATTTAATCAAAAGATTGTCTCTAGGACACCCATATGCTAACAAGCTCCCACTTGGCCTAGAGCCAATCAGACCTACGTCGTATGCCCAAAGCCTCATAATGACTATCATGTTTTCTCTGAGAAACAGCCTTTGTCAGAGAATCAGCCAGGTTATTGTCTGTGGGAACATAATCCATTTTTACATCATTCCTATCAATGATTTCTCTAATCAAATGATATCTGCGGAGCACGTGTTTAGATCTTTGATGAGACCTAGGTTCCTTTGACTGCGCAATGGCTCCTGTGTTGTCGCAAAGCAACTGTATGGGCTCATCCACGCTTGGAACCACCCTTAGTTCATTTATGAACTTCTTGATCTACACTGCCTCCTTAGCTGCTTCTGAAGCAGCTACATATTCAGCCTCTGTCGTTGAATCTGCTGTTGTCTCCTGCTTGGAACTTTTCCAAGACACTGCCCCACCATTTAAGGTGAATACGAATCCTGACTGTGACTTGCAGTCATCTTTGTCACTCTGAAAACTGGCATCAGTGAACCCTTTCACTGTTAATTCATTAATCCCACCATAGACCAGAAACGCATCCTTAGTTCTTCTTAAGTATTTAAGGATGGTTTTGACTGCCGTCCAGTGACCCTCTCCAGGGTCTGACTGGTATCTGCTCGTAATGCTTAAAGCATATGAGACATCTGGTCTCGTAAATATCATGGCATACATGATGGATCCAATAGCCGAAGCGTATGGAATTCCACTCATGCGATCCTTCTCAGGCTGTGACTTAGGACACATAGCCCTTGATAGGTGTACCCCATGACTGACAGGAAGAAAAACCCTTTTCGACCCTTCCATGCTAAACCTCTTTAACATCTTGTCAACGTACGTGGATTGAGATAAACCCAGCAGCCTCTTGGATCTATCTCTATAGATCTTTATACCGAGTATAAAGGCTGCCTCTCCCAAATCCTTCATGGTAGTTTTCTGAAAGCCACTCTTTCGTTATTTTTAATGTGGGGATGTCATTTCCTATTAGCAATATGTCATCTACATAGAGAACTAGGAAGACGACATTACTCCCACTAACCTTTCTGTAAACACAAGGTTCATCCTCGTTCTTGATAAAACCGTTACTTTTAACGACTTCATCAAAACGTATATTCCAACTCCTTGATGCTTGCTTTAGCCCATATATTGACCTTTGTAGTTTGCATACCATATGCTCCTGATCTTTGTTTTCAAAGCCTTCAGGTTGTGTCATGTACACTTCCTCCTTCAAGAACCCATTCAAGAAAGCGGTCTTGACATCCATTTGCCAAATTCCATAGTCGTGGTATGCTGCTATTGCAAGCATGATCCTAATAGATTTGATCATGGAAACTAGTGAGAAAGTTTCATCATAGTCAACTCCTTGTCTTTGACGATACCCTTTCGCCACCAACCTAGCTTTGTAGGTTTGAACGTTGCCATCTGCATCAGTCTTTCTTTTAAAGACCCATTTATTACCGATAGGAACTATTCCTTGCGGTTTAGGAACCAAGGTCCATACCTTGTTCTGATACATCGAATCCATTTCAGATTCCATGGCTTCAAGCCATCTTGAGGAGTCAACATCTTTGACTGCCTCCTCGTAGTTACTTGGTTCATCATCCTCAACAGTTTGCTGATTCTCAATCACAAACCCGTACCTCTCAGGTGGATGGATGACCCTCCTAGATCTACGGAGTTGTGTGTTTACTTCTCCATTGGAGAACGTCGCCTGCGGAGCAGACTCGGGTTCCTCAATCTGTTCTTGTGGATCTTGCACTTCTTCAAGATCAATCTTACTCCCACTGCCTCCTTGAGAGATCAAATCCTTCTCAAGGAACTCAGCATTCTTTGACACAAACACTTTGTGTTCTTCCATGGAGTAGAATTAGTATCCCTTAGTACCTTTAGGATACCCCACAAATAGACATTTAGTACTCTTAGCACTAAGCTTGTCTGATGTCAACGCTTTGACATAAGCTGGCGATCCCCATACCCTGAGGTAACTCAGGTTGGGTCTCTTACCACTCCATATCTCATATGGTGTGGTCTGAACAAATTTAGACGGTACCATATTTAGAAGGTATGCCGCTGTGTCTAAGGCCTATCCCCAAAACGATTTTGGAAGTTGAGTCTCACTCATCATAGACTTAACCATGTCTAACAAGGTCCTGTTTCTCCTTTCGGAGACACCATTTTGGTGTGGTGTGTAAGGAGCAGTAAGTTGTGAGAGAATTCCATTTTCTCTCAGATAATCCTGAAACTCGTGGCTCAAATATTCATCACCACGATCTGATCGTAATGTCTTAATCATCTTGCCACGCTGTTTCTCCACTTCATTCCTAAACTCTTTGAACATTTCAAAAGCTTCAGATTTATATCACATTAGGTATATATACCCAAATCTTGATTTGTCATCTGTAAAGGTAATGAAATAAGAATATCCACCTCTAGCCTCAATAGACATTGGGCCACATACATCAGTATGAATGAGTTCTAATAACTCACTAGCCCTATGACTCTCAAGCCCTTTGGGCTTTTGTCGAATCATTTTCCCAGCTAGACAAGATTCACACTGTCCATAGGATTCTAAATCCATGGAGTCCAGGTATCCATCTCTATGCATCCTAGACAATCTTGTTTCATTTATGTGCCCTAGTCTACAGTGCCAAAGATAAGATTGATTATCCGTCCTAGGTCGTTTCACATCTATATTGAGCACTTCATTTCCCTTTTCCAACACATACAATCCATTTATTAAAGAAGCAGTACCATAAACCATATCATTCAAAATAATAGAAAAAGTACCATCCCTAATACTGAAAGTATAACCATCTTGTTCTAAACAAGAAATTGAAATAATGTTTCTAGAAATATGCGGAACATAACGACAATTATTCAAATGCAATAAAAGGCCCGTAGGCAAAATAAGGTCAGCATCTCCAACTGAATGAGCAGCAACCCTTGCTCCATTACGAATGCGGAGATCCACCTCGTTTCTATCCAATCTCCTAGGGCTCCTAAGTACCTGCAACATATTGCAGATATGAGAACCACATCCGGTATCCAATACCCATGAGGTTGGATTAGCATAAGAATAATTTATCTCAATCATGAAAATACCTGAGGCAGAAGCATCACCATGCTTCTTGTCCTTCACATTGTTTAGGTAGTCTGGACAATTCCTCTTCCAGTGGCCTTTCTTGCCACAATGGAAGCACTCAGCATCACCCTTGTCCTTAGGTGCCTTCTTACCCTTCTTCTTGCCCTTCTTCTTCTTGGATTTTCCTTTGGGCTTAAGGGGGTCACCTTTTGCAGGCTCCTTACCTTTTCCCTTGGCCTTGCTAGGCCCACCAATCAAAAGAGCCTGTGTCCTATCCTTCTTGATAGACACTTCAGTTGTTGTTAACATGCTTAACAACTCAGGCAAGCTCACTTGCATCCCATGCATATTGTAATTCATGATGAATTGACTGAAGGAAGGTGGAAGTGAGGTGAGGACTAAGTCATTACTTAGCTCGGCATCCATGATGAAGCCTAGGTTTCCTAGCTTCTCAATCAGCCCGATCATCTTGAGAACATGGCTGCCAGCAGACATGCTCTCAGTCATCCTACAAGAGAAAAGTTCTCTTGAGGCCTCATACCTCTCATGCCTGCCTTTAATATCATACAACTCCTTGAGATGTACGATAATAGAGGGAGCATCCATATGCTCATGCTGCTTTTGCAGTTCAGGCGACATGGATGCCAACATGATGCATACTGCCATCACATTGTCATCCAAGTGCTGTTGGTGGGTTACGAAATCAAATTCCGCAAACCCTTCTTCCCTTTCCCGTGGAGCTACGGGTATTACAGCATCTAAAACGTAGGCAATCTTTTCGGCCCTTAGAACTATTCTTAGGTTCCGATACCAGTCCATAAAATTTGAACCGGTCAGTTTATTCGTATCGAGTATTGAACGCAGTGACAGTGGATTAGTCATACTATAAGCTGAAAAGGATGTAAAGATAGTTTTAGTTAATATACGGTTATGTAGTTAAAAGCAAATTATTAAAGACTTGAAATAATTTTCCCCTCCCACTATTTTATCTAAGTCAATGACCCTTCCTTTTGACTTAGGGTTAATCTACTTTAGATTTTACCTTAGTGGGATTAAGAGTGCGATTATTTACTTTAATCTCCGTCTGAGACCGCAAGATTAATTTAAATAATGGGTTGATCTTTATCAACAGTAACTCATACCCTCTCTTAACATTAGGTTGACAACTCTTTGTCACTTAGTGGTGCATCTCATGCAACCAACCTAGCACCATTACCCTAAGCACATAAGCCCGGTTGTGCCTGCAACTTATGTCTTAGTTAAGCATTAAACCAGCACCCTAAGTGTCTTACACTTCAAACACTACTCTAGCTCAACAAAATAGTGGGTCCCAACTGAGTTGTCGAGCACCACTATGTAGAAGAGTTTTGAGTAGCATTGGTGGTGGGAGGAAATCATATGCTTAATTTTTTATTCCTTTTAAGGGTTCCTTTTATTTTAGGGTTATTTAGGTCCCATCAAACGCATATTGTAAGTTATCATGCTAGTCGTTACCTATGTCAAACATCTATCGGTATACAATAGTCGCTATTGGACAAACATAATAACCATACAAAACGCGGTTTGCCCAATTCATGCATACTAGACGTTCTAATCATATATGCATATAAACAGTTTATATTGAGATAGCCATGGTGCTCGCGCTTTTGTCCTTTTTGCTTCTTTAAGCAACGGCCGTTTGTCGTCTATACGCCACTAGTCTATTTCTCTAATTACACATAATCAAAGAAACTCCAATACATCTTTGGAGGGACAAAATTACAAAATTTAAATTACAAATACACTTGTAAATTAAAGGGCGAGATTACACATTAATTTAAAATTCAAAAATTCAAATCTGGGCACCATGACCATCCCCTTCCTGTTTGTACCTGAAAAGTTCAAAACTTGCAAACACAAACATTATATTATCACATAATATTTTCACATATATTTTGACATTTAACATTTAAACATCAAAATAACATCAAGATTCATAATCTTAAATTTCTCACTGGCCGAATTTAAAAAACAATTTTAACTCAAATTTTGTTAATTCTTTCTTAAAGAAAACAAAATTAAACCATGCATGTAGCCATAAACTCCTTCATGGCCGAATCATATAGGTGACTATATGATAAATTTTGTCACAAAATTTCACGCATATAAACATGACACAATTCATGGAGAAAAATAAGAAATCATTCAAGGTACTCTTAGTACCCTCCATGGCCGAATCTACCCTTTCAAAAAGGGTGTTCCTTTTAAAACTTTCATAAAGAAAAAGAAACTAAACCATGATGCATAATGTTTTATGAACACAGAATCAAATTTACATGTTCATTAAAACAAAAACTTTAACACTTTAAAGGATTTGTGATTCAAAATCCATATGCATAATTTAAACTTTAACCCTTTAAAGATTTTTGACCATGAAAAACTCCTTCCACAACCCATTTAATGACAACACAGAGCACTAGCAATGCTTTGTTGCCCCAGAGCTAGTTAGACTAATGACTTGATCATCCTATTACACATATTTGATTGCCGTATGTGAAAGTAAACTGGCCTTTGAAGGCCGATGCATGTAAGGTGTAAAACAAAAATTTTACTGCGGAACATACATGCACACATAGGTTCATGCTTTAAGACAGCATGATGTTACCTTGTTTTTGGCCTGATCAGTCAGGGAGATCTGATGTCAGGCTTGAAGGGTTCAAACCCTCTAATGGTGATCCACACCACCGTTCGTCAATGATGCAAGAACCCCTTCTTGAAAGCCACCAGATGAACACCACAGTGAGGCTTGCTATGCACACAAGTGGTGAAGGTGGAGGCTAGGTATTCTGTTTGGAAAGGTGTAGTGAACTACCTACAGAATGGTGCATCAGATGAAGGAGAGTTGGCTAGGTTTTCTTGACAAAACCCTAAGGTGAGGAAGCTGTATATATGCGCACACCTTGATGAGAGGAAGAGGGAATTTAATTCATTCAAAATGAAAACCAACTTTCAAAAACATTTGAAATTTGCGCATGGAACAGGGGAGGATAAGGTGGAGCTGTTGCAAAACCAATTTTGCCAACAACCTCCAATCTTATCCTCATGAAATTAAGTTCAAAATAATTTAAACTTAAATTCATAAACTATCATATAGTATACTTTTCATGCGCATAATTCAGCCCTAGAAGGGGTCCAAATATATTGAGTAGTTGCATTCAAAATTTGAATCAACTCACCCACTGATTCCCTCAACCACCAAATCTGAATGGAGCTTTGTTTTAAGTGATAAGATGACATCCTTATCACTCAAACTTGCGCACCAAACAGCCCAAGGATGTGCTCCAAAGATGCTTCTTGATCCAAGGAATATGCTCCAATAAGATCTTGTCTTATCCTTTTGTTATGAAACAACTTTTCAAAGCCAATTCAAATTCGAATTCAAACACTTAAATTCAAATGTTCAAACATTCAAATTCAAAATTCAAAATTCAAAATTCAAAATTCAAAATTTCAAATTTCAAATTCAAAATTCGAATTTCAAAATTCAAATTCCAAATTCAAATTCAAAATTCATAATTCAAATTTCAAATTCGAATTTCGAAATTCAAATTCTAAATTCAAATTTCAAATTCAAAATTCGAAATTTAAATATTTGATTATTAATTTAACTAATTAAATTAATTAGTAATGGCTTGGACTATCCAAGCCCATTACTAAGCTCCATGCATCACCCACCCATTTAGGTGGGCTTCCAAACAACTTCTTGGGCTAACAACCATTATTAGGCCCAATACCTTTAAAGCTAGTCCATCATGACTACAAGGTGTTACTGTGTGACCCATTAGTTCCAACTTAGCTTCTGACATAACTGGGCTTGGGCCCAACAAGCCCACAACCCAATTATTGACAACACAGAGCACTAGCAATGCTTTGTTGCCCCAGAACTAGTCAGATTAATGACTTGATCATCCTATTGCACATATTTGGTTGTCGTATGTATTTCCCTTCGTCTCGGTTATCTTCCCATTAACCTAGGGTAAGGAGATGTATCAACCCCTGCGGTTTAGGGTAATCTTTATTCGAAATAGGGAATCTTCAATTTACTGACTCTAAAGGCAGATCATCTCATGATCTCTTTTACTATGCATAGATTCCCGAGTCCCTGTAAATGTCATCCCGATTTCTCCGGTTTACAGATAAGCTAATCTCTCACAGAGATTTGATGAATTCCTTCAGCTTATTACCCTAGCCCTGTGCCCTTTAAGGACACGCCCAACAGTATACCTATGAGTCTCCATGTTTCAGGCAGACGAGGCATACAATCAAAACATGCCTTCAAGAACACAGTCTAGGTAATAACTTCTGGTCTAAGGAAAGACATACCCAAACATAAAGAGATTACTCTAATGACACTATCTGTGAGATTTCCTCATAGAGTCTCTTTTTGGGTATGTTCAGTGCGAGCTATACTCTTATAGGTCCACCCACGACTTTAGTTAAGATATCTCCATATCTGCAGCTCATGAGGTCTTTACCTTGTATCCATATACAAGTAGATAAGTCGTACTAGTCTTACTCGAGATCACTGATCCCCAAACTCAGTGTCTCTAGACTAGGAACATATAATTAGGAATAGACATGCAATATCCTTGAATCCTCATGATCGTGATCTCATCACAGATACTCAAGAGATATCTGTTCTATTCCAAGGGGTTTATCCAGTTCGTTCATATAATATTAACAGTAATATCGAGACACAATATGAAACTGAATAAATAGTGCTTTCATTTATTTGCGATAAACAAAGTT
>JAVKPL010011308.1:22500-50306 GCA_032173675.1 Gastrolobium villosum | reverse complement strand
TAACATTGGACTATATGGGCTGGCCCTTGTGCTTGAGCCCATTTTGACAGCTCTAATTACAACATTCAACACCCTCCCCTCTCATAACAGAATGCAAAATTACAATAACAACCAGAATATCTCCTAACGGTCTCAGTGACGCACCCTTCCCCACGTGCTTTACATCTGACAATCCCTTAACCACTTAGGCCTTATCTTACTTCTTTTAGACACTCTAACCTTTGGGCTTGGCATTTGTTCCATTACATCTTCATCCTAATTCACATAGCAACCATTGGGCCTTGCACTTCTTCTATAGCATGCTCATGCATATCATCCCTCCACAGGAGATTTTAATCAAGTCGGAAATATTCATATCGTGGTGTGGTTAATTCTTTTAAAAAAAAATTATTTGCACTTACAAAGACTAAAACTAAAGATCTTACTTAACCAAATTAAATATGTATCATTTGAATCAATTCCTTAGTAATATTATTTGATTTATAATTTGACATATTAATTGTTTGCTTTACGTGCCGTTGGTCACTTTCAAATTGAGACGTTAGGGTTCAGGAAGAACCAGACACTTGGCCAAAATTCAAGGACTAATTACCTTGTGAGATGTCTCAAGAACATTAACTTGCATGTGACTTATAATTTGATATATTGTTTGCTTTACGTAAGGTTGGTGGATAGTATTACCTTTTCACCAGTTCTAGTTATGGCTTGTAATTCACCTAAGCTTCTATATATTAATGACCAATTATGTGCGTCTCTGTCTTCCAGCCCCTTAGCTATATTTGTGTCTAATGGCTTGAAATTCAGTGAGTTTCTTCTACATTAATAACTAATTAAGTTTTTATCAGGGGTTCACCTAACCATAGCTATATATTCATATGTATGTTGTACGCTTAAATGCACTGCTGGAATGGTAGGTGAAACATCTGACAAATTTCCTGCCATGGTACAGTTACTATTACGGTGGCTTTAGGGATACGGATATTTACAGTAACTAGGAATATTAATTACATTCAGAAAAAAGTGAATGGAAATTAAAGCCCGGGATAATTTATTCTTGCTAAATCCCACAAAACTCGAGCAATAATAATTGGTCATTGCTATGTTTGGTAAACTAGGTTTTTTTCTTTTTTTTTTTTTAAAAAAAGCACTTTTTATTTCAAAGTCCCTACAAATGTTTGATCAACCAGTTTTTTTTTTTTCACCTGAAAAGTAACTTTATCCAAACATGAAGATATAATGATTATAACTAGGTATGTAAATGGGTCAGACTAGGTTGGTCTGACCTACAGTCTGGCCTATGTTGAGATTGATTTTTCTGAAAAAATAGATAGACTTAGGTTTATAAGAAAATATTTTTAACAAATAAGTCGTAAGCCAATTTTTTTAAACCTGAACTAAAAGCCTTATAGGCTAGCCTATTTAATTTTTTAAAATAAAATAAAACAAAATATTTATTCTAGGTGGAAAAGTATTAATCCTAATTTCTTCTGTGCATCGTCGCTTCTAAGTGACTTCTCACTTTCGTCTCTAAGTTTCGTCTTTGGTTGATCTAGTAATTGTATTTCTTTCTTATTTCCTCCATTTCTTTGACTCTAATTTCTCTCTGATATACATTCTAGAGTTGGGTATTATGTTGACTCTTTCTTATTTGTCATTTTTTATTTCTTACTAGAAGTATTAGTGCATGCATGAATGAAACTTTCTTTGTCCTATACAATTATTTTCTTTGTTCAGTATTTGCAATGGGAGGCCTACAAGGAAGGCCAGGCTTTTTATTTTTTTTAAATAGGTTAGGCTTGACATGTACACAAAGTCTTTAATAGGCCAGATAGGCTGGATATTTTTTTTACATAGGCTTAAGTCAGAATGAAAAAATAATAAACATCATCAAAATTTATATCAATTTGGTAAATATTTTTTCCTTTAAATAATCACTTTTTATTCAAAAAAATATAAAAAAATTTAATTTCTTTTTTTTAATTCAGAATGAATTAATCCAAACAGCACTTTAAGGTATGACAATTTACAAGCTTTTAATATATATAACAGTAATATTGAAATTTAAACTTATAACCTCGTCTAAATTAGTAATTTCTTTTAGGGGGCGTTTGGTAGAGGAGAAATTTTTTTTTATCCAGGAATCATAATTACTAGGAATATGAGTGGAAATTTATATTTCCGGGAATATTATTAAAAAGTTGTTTGGTTGACCAAAATTTTACTGGGAATATTGGCTCAAGATTATTAATTCCATGTTTGGTTGATATACAAATATTACTGGTAATATGATATGATTTTACCAAAATAGCCTCGTGTGATTTTAGCAAATATTACTGTTTGAATATAATTTTTTTCCTTCTTCACAGCAAGAGAAATTTTGTCTGAAGATACTTTTTGGAACTTATAAAATGCAGATGAAGAAAATCATAATTATACTAGAAGGACCAAACCCGTGAATCAGAACCAGAGAAGGTTTCTGGTTTGTTTGATTTTTGGGTTTTGATTCGGAACCCTAAAATGGACGATGGTTTCGTCGTCGACATTAATGGTCTCCGAGGAGAGCTCTGCGGCGATGCTCAGAAAGGACGAAAGCATGATATTGATTTGCCGATTCTGGAAAACATGAGAATATGTATATATTTGAGATTAGTTTATTAGACCATCGAATAGGAAGAGGTGAAAATGCAGATTTGTTTTGAACAGTGATTTTGGAAGAAGAACCAAAAGGATAAAAGAACAAAGAAGACAGGGTTAGTTAGGTCCAAACAAAATTACAAAACATTTCCATGGCGTCAGATTTGCAAAATACCACCCATTAATTGGTATTTCAAATTGACTTCTTTCTTCATAAAAAAGAATCTTGGGAATCCTGTTTATCTGGGGAAATTTTTGGAACCCTTCTATCAAACATAGGTATTTATGATTTCCAGTATCAGCTTCCCGGGATTTTAAGAAAAACCCTCCTACCAAACATCCCCTTAAGCAGTTTCAAGTGACTTATAATGATTAAAAAAATAAAAAGTATCGAACAAATTAATGAAATCACGTGCTGTGTAGTGCGACCAAACACAAGAGTTCGCAAAATAAATTTTAGTTGGAGTGACTTCAACCAAATATATTATTATATGTAATAGTCATTTTTTTCATGATATATTTGTTTATCATGAATGTTTAGAATCATACTAACGTGTAGTATTATTACCAGCTACTCCGAACGAAAGATAAAGAACATGAGAATGTATAGCCGTAAGCATTTAATCTTATTTGATTCAGTTATTTATTAGCAGTAATTTAGTTAGCTTATTAGGTTGGCACGCTGGCCATAGTTGTGGAATAGTTGAAGTCATTTACAAATTTAGAGTGCGTTTGATTTATTTTTCAATTTCAGTTAATATATTTTTAATAATAGCTATAAAAATATTTTCTTATTTTCACATTATTTTCTGTTTTAAAGAATTTATTAAAAAAATAATAAAAGTGACAAAATCTTGCTTTTACTATTTCTTGAGCGAATTCTTAAAAACAGAAATTAAATGAAAAATAATATAATATTTTTAAAATTTTCATGATCATAACTGGTTGGGGGATTATGGATTGTGAATGAAATATTATTAATTAAAAAAAAGGGCTTTGCATCTCTCATTTAACATGAGATAAAAAAATTTCCACACATACATAATTTTAATGGGTTCCACATAAATAAAAAATAATAAATTATTGTACGCAAAATGAACTCTCAATGAGATGAGAAAATAACTCTCCTGTTAAGAAAGAAACTGTTTTCCGTAAAAGAAATTCTAGAGACATTGTACTATAAAATATCTATTTTTTTAATTTTACATTTTTCTATATAACTAGATTTATCTCCATGGTAGATTTGTTAAAGAGAAATATGTTTTACATGTTATACCAGATAATTTTATTTTATGCACACGCAAAAAATAAATGGATCCACTTTTTACTTTGTCTCTCTTTTTCTCAGGGGATTTGATCTATTTTTCTTTTATGGGGAATTACTTTTTTTATAGTGTAGGAAAGAAGTTATTTT
The DNA here is from genome assembly GCA_032173675.1 of Gastrolobium villosum. NCBI lineage: Eukaryota > Viridiplantae > Streptophyta > Magnoliopsida > Fabales > Fabaceae > Gastrolobium > Gastrolobium villosum. Next base: position 46,258 of record JAVKPL010011308.1, on the reverse strand, counting down.
ATGTTATAGAAATAAAATTATAAGTGTGATCTACAGATAAGAGAAAAGAGAATAAAAGAGTTATGGATCCACCCCTCTTTTGTGCAGTGGCGTAAACATGTTATGGTTAGATGGGGCCTAGGCCCCTGCTAATTTTTTAAAAAAAATTATTATTATATATAATTTTATAAGTAATTATTATTTTACCTCTTCTAAAGTTAAAATTTGCCTCCATCTATACTCTCTCTCAGCCTAATACATTCTGAGTGGAGTTGGAAACCCCAACAGTGTCTTCTTATTTGCTTGCTGTTCTTTCAAAGTTAGAAACCCTAATGATATTTGCTTTTAAATTGGTGCTTTTTTATTCTGAAATTTTTCTAGTTTTCCATGTAATTGATTTTATTTTGTGAAAATATGCTTGTTAGAGTGGAGTTGTCTTTAAGTGTTTTGGTCTTTCATGTTTCCTTAAATATTTGAAATCGTCTTTATGACTTTATACACTCTCTTGATAAATGATGAAGTCATGCAATATTTCGATGGCTTTTTAGATAAGTATGCTAGAATTCATGGTAAATTTTTTTCCTAATAAATTTATGTAATTGCGATAAATATTTTGATAATTTAATCTGTCAATTTTTTTAGCCCATGAAATCTTGGCTCCGCCACTGCTTTTGTATGTAGAAAAATTATCTACCTCATGTCAATTTTATAATAATGAATGCAACATGATCCATTTTTTTTATAATAAACATATTCTCCTTTGTTTAAAACAAATTTTACTCACGCTTTTAAAGTATATAGCATTGTTTCCGTCCTCCCCATCCGACAATTGTAATGGTCTTAAAAAATACTGAATGCAACTTTAATGCTTACACTGTTTATGTTGTACAGTGTCCGTTTTTGTTTGTAAAATTTACACATTCACCTCCACACGTTGATGCAATTACCACAATCCAATCCAAATCAATAATGGCCTCAACACATGTGCCCCTCAGACAATTTTGGATTTGGATTGTAACTTTTGTAGTGAGAACAATTAAAGTTCAATGACAAACTACCGCACCCAGAATTAATCCACACAGTGGATATACTTTGCATTCAACAAAAATACATCAAATAACATTATGCTCCTGTAGCATGCTTCTTTCGTTATTGATGAAACATTCTGATGGGTTATATTACCACCAACACAATGGAGATGATTATATTTACAAATTTTTTATTTATAAACTCTTACGAACTATATTAAATATGACCTATTATACTTCAATCAAAAATATATGATCAATTATATTTAATATAATTTGTTAAAAAAAATTATAAACTTGTAATTTCCCAACACATTAAAGAAGAAAGTGAGTTCATTTAACTAACTGTAGTCTGTAGGTCACGATGAAAAACGGACAGTTGGGGGTGTATTTATTTGTGTAAAGCACCTCAGCAGTGTCAATTATTCAGCTACAAAAACAGTATCCCAAAGTTGATAGCTAGTGCCTAGTTGGCTAACTTGCTATGAGTTTGAAATGGACACATGCCCCTCTGCCACATGCTCTTCTGTAATTTATTTCTAAGGCTTCTGTGACTTTTAAACATCACAGTCCACTGTGGTCGTGTTTGGATAGGCTTTGCAAAAAAAAAAAAAAAAAAAAACAATTATGCTTTATTTATTTTAGAAATAATTTTTTATAAAAGTCAAAGTTATTTAATTTTTTTTAAAATTACTTTTTTAAAAAATATTTAACTTTTGATTTTTATTTTTTTATCAGCAATTTTTTTTAATTTATATAAAAAAACAAGTTTTTGATATTTTATGTGACTTTTGCTTTTTTTAAAGTAAACATCTAAACAGACTTTGTAATAAGAAATACTTTTTAAAAAAAAATTGGAGAAACAAAAAATCCACTCAAACCAATACGTGTCAAGTGATGTTAAAATATAGGGAAATACTATTATATGTGGTACAATTCTTTCCTGCACATATTCGATAACCGTGCCACTTCTTTTTTTTATTTTTTTTAGATGGTGGGACCACAAATTTATCTTTATGACATGAGATAACTTATCTCTTTGATGTGAGATTAATAAAACCCTAAAATATAAATGGTTTTAATACTTGTTGATAATGAATTTTACCGGATCCGTCCGAATACGAATCCTAACTTTTTTTATTTCTTTTTAAATGTTAAGTTCGCATGTAAATTTTAGTGTAAATATCTTTGTTATAAAATTTGTTGAGGAGGGATATTTTTAGTACTGAAATTTTCTACTACCAATTCACTATCCATCTAATTACCATTGGATCAATAATTTCTCATTTTTTAAAAAAAATTTAGCATTCTCTTTCTTTGATTTAATGGTGATTAAATAGGCATTAAGTTAATAGTAAAAAAATTTGGTTATAAGAATATCCTCCTTTGTATCCTATTGATGCACAAGTGTCAACCCAATATAAATACTGTAGAGGTTTAGATTTTTTTATTTGATTTACTAAAGAAAAATATGTGTCAATTAAAAGTTCATTTAGAGAAATAAATAGATAATAAAGAAGAGAGGGTGACAAAAAGAAAAAAAAAATTCGGATCATAAATTTCTGTGACAGTAAAATGACAAAATTTGTGTGATTTAAAAGCACAAGTAATTTTCCTATATTTAAATATAGCAACCTGGAAGAGATTTTCATTTCTTTGTCTTAACTTGTTTCAGGGTGCCAGAAAAAGCAAAGATAAAAACCCTTCCTTCGTTACACAATGAACTCCAGCTGCAACAAGATGAAAACCGTTTCTCTCGTTCACAAAGTAGCAGAACTGGCAAACAGAACACTAGTTTTTGATTTTGAGGGTACTCTGTTACGATCCACTTCATTATTCCCTTACTTCATGCTGGTTGCTTTTGAAGCTGGTGGGCTACTAAGATCTTTCATCTTGTTTCTTTCATACCCTTTGGTGTGGTTCGTGGGTGAAGAAAATATGGGCTTGAAGATTATGGTTTTCTTGTCCTTTTTTGGTATAAAAGAGAAAACATTCAGAACAGGATCAGCTGTTCTGCCAAAGTTCTTCTTAGAAGATGTTGGGTGGGAAGGCTTGGAAGCTGTAATGTGTTGTGAGAGAAAGGTGGCATCCAGTAAGTTGCCAAGGATCATGGTTGAAGGTTTCTTGAAGGAGTACTTAGGGGTTGAGGCTGTTGTAGCAAGAGATATAAAGTCCTTCAATGGTTACTTTTTGGGATTGTTTGAGAAAAATAATAAGGCAAATAAAACCCCTTCATATGAAGTTAAAACGGCCAACGACAACAGTATTGGTATTATTGGTAGCCATATTGAGTATATTGACCGAGAACTTTTCCCCCATTTCAAGGTTTGTTCATTTTTAATACACACACATGTGCACACTCATGTCATTTTTTATGCTAAATAAATAACTCTAGTTTTTCTATTTGTGCAGAAGGTTTGCTTAATGTTAAGCTCTGATGAGAGGAGAAATTGGCGTGTGCTTCCAAGAGAGAGGTACCCGAAGCCATTGATCTTCCATGATGGTAGATTGGCTTTCAGACCAACCCCAGCATCTTCTCTAGCTTTCTTCATGTGGTTACCCCTTGCACTATTTCTTTCCATTTTCAGAGTTATATTTGGCGTTTCATTACCCTTCAATGTGTCTGCTCCAATATTAGCATTCTCAGGGACAAGAACCACTGCTTCAGGACCTCATAACTCTTTGTCTTTGGTCAAGAATCAACAAAAGGGAAGGGAAAAGGGCATGCTTTATGTGTGCAATCACAGAACCTTGCTTGACCCACTTTATATTGCATACGTTTTAGACAAACCACTATCTGCTGTCACATACAGCTTGAGTAGATTTAATGAACTTGTTTCCCCTATCAGAACTGTACGTCTAACGAGAGACAGAGAGAAAGACAGAGAAGCAATGGAGAAACTATTGAAGCTAGGCAACCTTGTTGTGTGTCCTGAGGGAACAACTTGCAGGGAACCTTATTTGTTAAGGTTTAGTCCTTTGTTTGCTGAACTTACTGATGATATTGTTCCTGTTGCTGTAGATGTTAAGGTTAACATGTTCTATGGAACAACAGCTAGTGGGCATAAATGTTTGGACCCCTTTTATCACTTCATGAACCCAAATCCCACATACTTCATTAAAATCCTTGATAGATTACCTCAATCAGGAACATGTCATGAAGGTGGAAAATCTAGGATTGAAGTTGCCAATTTTTTGCAACATGAGATTGGGAATGTTTTGGGATTTGCATGCACCAGCTTGACTAGAAAAGACAAATATATGGTCTTGGCAGGTAACGAGGGTGTCTATCAGAAACCTTACCATAACTGCCAGTAGATACAAGCTTTTGTGTGCCACCCCTTAAACGCCACCTGTAGTTACTCTAGTTTCAAATAAATATTACTCGGTCAGTGATGTTGTAATGAGGAATTTTACATGTTTAAATTTTTATGCTGTTGTAGTACCAAAATGTTATATTGCAGTTCTTGTGTTACGAATTCTGAATTATCATTTTAATACGTTTATTGTTGGAAATAGGTTTGTGTGATTGTTGACAATCACACAAATCGAAAACGAAAAGAGACAGAGATTTACTCTAATTCACCTAACTTAGGTTACATTTAGCTTATATGTACTCTAAACAGGATTAGAAAATCCTAACAGCAGCCTGTGGCGAGGGATCTAGTTACCTTTCTACTTAAGGACCCTCATATGCATCTGCATGCGAAGTATGAGCCATACTTGCCATTTATAACTAAAAGATGAGTAAATAAATTTTTACTAGGATGAGATCCACAATTGACATATTGCCATTCATTATTTTGTTAGTGTTGTCGATTCATCAGTTTAAATTTAAACTTTTATGCAGCTCAGTTGGTTTTTTTGCGCTGAGTTAGTGGGGTTGGACATGTGTTTGATTCCTGCTGAATGTATTTTTGGTGGAGGGGCTGAACCTTTAGCTATCACCCTCGCACTCTGGATTAGTCCCACAGCCGGCTCAAAGAATCGAAACTTATGGGGATACCAGAGGGAACCAACTCGCCTCAAAGAAATAATTAAGGTTGGGTAACTCCAAAAAAAATTTTAAATTAAATTTTTATACTAGACAAGCATCATATCTACTCATTACCTCCTTTCCTTTCCTTTTCATTCATTCACCAATTCAGTGGCACGAGTTATTTATTTATTTTTTTCTCTCCCCTTTTCCCCTTTTTTCATAGTTTTGGGTCATTATCACATGATAGCTGTGTAGAGCCCCTTTTTAACACTAAAATCATTCCGGCTACAAACTTAGAATCAGTAATTTAGAAAACAGTTTAACTGAGGAAAGAAGGAGAGTATATAGATTAAGGTAACTAAAATCTAGTAGAGTAACAATTTATGAAAGTATTGAATTGTATGTGTCTCTTCAATAAGAAAAGAGAAATTTATGTAATTGAAAGATTATTCCGATTTTGATGATGAGTTGTGCAGAAGTGAAAGGTATCCCTTAAAGAAAGGTATATATGCTCACCATGGGGAGAGAATTTATGGTGGACCGGGACCACCATTTTTTAGGTGGTCCCTTAGTGTAAATGAGAGGATAAAATTGGAAAAGAAGAAAAGTAGCAAGGATAAAAAGGGAAAGAAAAAATTAGTGTTGTGAGAGGGAGCACCAAATCATTGGATGATCCTGGAACGTAATAATTATTTCCCACCATGGGGCGTCAAGGGAATTAACAAGATAGCTCTTTCTAGCGACTCAGTATGCTAGGCTAAGATCGCCCAGAATAATATATATTATTAATTAAAATATTTGGGTATACACTAAAGAGGGAGGATATTCTTATTACCAAATCTTTTCACTACTAATTTATTACTAATCTAATCACCATTGGACCAAAAAGAAAATACTAAAAAAAATTTGAAGAGAAAGAAAATACTAATATAATAGTGATTAGATGTGTAGTAAGTGAGAATATCCCTCCTCTACACTAAATTTGGTAAATAAGTTACAAAGTTTCTTATATTCAGCCCAAGTATATATTCTACGGACAAGGCTTTCAGTTAACGATGTATTTATTCTTGTTTAGAAATTTTATCGAATACATATTTTCAAATAAGAAAAAAAAAAAACTAAATCTAAAAATCAAGAATTCAAAAGAAGAAGATTAAAACAGTAATATATATATATATATATATATATATGGGATAGGATCCATTGACACCGGTGTCAAATTTTGAAATTTGACACAAAATCCTAACCGTTGATTTCCGCCAATCAACGGTTATCATTTATTGGTAATTAATGATTAATTAATATGTGTAATTCCCAATAAATGATTACCGTTGATTGACAGAAATCAATTATTCTTGTTTAGAAATTTTATCGAATACATATTTTCAAATAAGAAAAAAAAACTAAATCTAAAAATCAAGAATTCAAAAGAAGAAGATTAAAACAGTAATATATATATATATATATATATATATGGGGATAGATCATTTGACTCCCGAGTAAGATTTATAAATCTTACTCCTCATCCCAACCGTTGATTTCCGTCCATCCAAGGGTTATAATTTATGAAGTTATATTAATTAATTATACTATAAATGACAACCATTGATTTCCGTCCATCAACGGCTGAGATGAAGAGTAAGACCTAAAAATCTTACTCTTGAGTCAAAAGAACCCTCCCCTATATATATATATATATATATATATATATATATATATTGAATAGAATCCATTGATACCGGTGTCAAATTTTGAAATTTGATATCAAATCCTAACCGTTGATTTCCGTCAATCAACAGTTATCATTTATTGGCAATTAATGATTAATTAGTATGTGTAATTCCCAATAAATGATTACCGTTGATTGACAGAAATCAACGGTTAGGATTTGGTGTCAAATTTTAAAGTTTGACACTAATGTCAAAGGATCTTGCCTATATATATATATATATATATATATATATATATATATATATATATATATGATCCATTGATATCGGGGTCAAATTTGAAGTTTGATACCGCATATGATAGTTGTTAAATAAAAAAAATCAACGAATCCGATCTGTAAGCATCTAACGTCACCTCATATATATATATCCACTCAAGGAAATTTTCTGAATTTTTCAATTAATTATCACAACAAACAATCCAATTCGAGGCTACTCCTCATAAAAGGAGCTGAATAATTTTATTTTATTTTTTGACCAAAAAGTTTTAGAAGGGGGACTATCCCTTTCAAAGTAGGGCATGTCATAAATCTTCCACTTCTTAAGAAATTATGGGTTATCCATATGGAAAATGATATGTATAATAACAGGGCCAACAATGAATAATTAGATAGGGGTTAGGGTTCTTATGGAGGAGCCGAAGTCAAGAAGGTAATGATGAGGTTAGTTGAACTTATTGTGAAGAAATTTATGGTGCAATTGCATGTTATTTGAGAATTATTTTATTGTCTCCTATACATGTTGCGATTAATGTATATGAGTGAAAGTAAAAATTAAATAGTACGGTATAAGTAAGTAAGTCGCAAGATAATTTTTCATGTCGTTAGTTATTTATTTGACCATCAATATATATATAGGGTAATGTTTTCCTCCTTTCACATGACACAAGCAATTTTTCTACGTACACATAAGTGAGACCATCAATTCTTTTACTTTTCTTTTATTTAAAAAATCGTGGCCCCCACAATTGATTGTCTCTATGACATGACCTAAGGATTTTCCTACAACATAATACTTGTTTTTCCCATTATATATATATATATATATATATATATATATATATATATATATATATATATATCTGTTTTATATTTCTCATGTTAAATGAGAATTGAAATCTCATGTTGTAGAGACAAAAAACATGTGGGACCCATGTGTCAGAAAAAATTAGATGTAAGACTCATGTCAGCACAGAAATCGAATGGTGTGTAGGAAAGTTTGAATTCTCATGTTAAATGAGAAATACAAAACCATATATATATATATATATATATATATATATATATTTCTGTAGCTGCTGTACATGGAGCAGTCAAATACTTGTCATATATATATTTGAAAGCATTAAATTCAGGGAATCATAACCATACAAAAGATGAAAATATTAATTGTGGGAAATTATAACCATACACATGTCGTTGTTCTACGTAAAGCTGCTGCAGAAATAATTTTACCATATATATATATATATATAGGGATCTGATTTTCTCATGTTGCATGAGAATTCAATTCTCATGCTGTGACTCAACTAGTGGTAGGTCCCACATTTATTAAAAAAGAAAAAAGAAAAGCTTTGCACACAAATCGAAGGGTTAAAACATGAGAATTAAATTCTCATGCAACATGAGAATTAAATTCTCATGCAATATGAGAAAATGTTTTCCCATATATATATATATATATATATATGAGACATGATCTTTTGACACCAGTGTTAAATTTCAAATTGAACACCTCATCTGAGAGCCGTTAGGTCAAAAAAGACCAACGACTCTGATTTGTAAGCATGTGACACTTTTTTTTTATTTTAGATCCTAACCGTTGATTTCCGTCCATAACCGGTTATAATCTATTGGGTCAAACTTAATGGGCCAAATTCATTATTAATTAATAATTTTAATCCAATAATTTATAACCGTTTATGTACGCCAATCAACGGTTATGATCTAAAAGGATATAAGCTTATATCCTTTAAAATGACAGATGTTATTCCCATTATATATATATATATATATATATATATATATATATATATATATATATATATATATATGGGCAGGATCATTTGACACCGGTATCAAACTTTGAAATTTGACACCAAATTTTAACCGTTGATTCCCGCCAATCATTATTTATTTAAGAGAGAGATAGATACATAAAAATGGAAATCATGGGAGAGAGAAAGTGAGTAATTTTTTTTAATTTAAAATTTAAATAAAAATATTTATTTTGTGTCTATCTCTCTCTAGGTTGAAATGACATAACTTTATGTCATTTAAAATGATAAACAATTATATATATATATATATATATATACTCGGAGAATTCAACACATGCTCTTACCTTCACCTGATTAACTCTAATTATTATTATATTGATTCCCAGACATCGAGCTTGAGTTTGGAGAGATGCTGTGTGCGTTTTCCACACCATTGATTGCAATAGCTGAAGCTCTAATTATGTACTCTTTCATCAATATATGAAGTTGAGGTGAATGGTTTGACCATAACCTGAACATGTCTCGTAATTACATGCACAGAACAGGCAAAAGCTTATGAAAAGTATTCAATAGGAAAAGCAGGTTTTGTGAAAAAAAGACGAGCTATAATTAGGAGTTACATGCATGAGAAACAAGAAAGTATTGAATATTGAAGGCATAGACCGTGAACGAAAGAAACATTTGTGAAGTTCATTATTGAGTTTTGGGTTTTTGTGTTTCATGAAGTTTGCCTTCATAGTCAAAATTTATCCTATTGTTTCTACATGTAAAAAGAACGTGTGCATAAGCATAACCCATTTGGCAAGTGAGCGCCTAAAAAATTACTAACCAAGGATTTAAACATTGATTAAAGTAATTATTTTAGCTTACCAAAAAAAAAAGTAATTATTTTAAATTTTTTTGGAGGCAGAGGGAAATCACTTTCCTCTCGAAAGAGGATTAGTCTGATTCTTATTCTAATTCTAATGACAATATAAATCATATATTTTTCATGTGCCGGACTAGTTCTGCATTATTAGTGTACTTGATCATGTGTACAGAATGATGTGTAGTGTTTGGATTAAGCATGTGACCGGTCCCACATGATCAAAGTACAATAATATTTAATTCCGGCTTTTGTTTTGGAAAAATGTGCTTAAGTAGTTAAAAATCCCACATAATTAGGAAATCAATCCCAACAGAATAGGGGTTCCTCAATCCTCATGCTACTGAGAAGAGATGAAGGGAGATGTATATAGATAATCACTGACTCTTCCTTGTAATGAATTCTTGAGTTTTATTTGGCAGTCACTTTTAAAAGGAAAAAGTGAAGGAATGGAAGAATTTTTTTTTTTTCTCTTTATGTGTGAGTTTAAAAAATATTGAAAATTTATTGAGAATTTTATAAAATTCCTTCAAAATCCTTCTTATCTTTAAATTTAGAATTCTCCCAATTTAAGGGATTTGAGAGGAAAAATAATATAAATCATTTATCTACCTTTATCATTAAAATAAAAACCTTCTCTCAGTCACTCTTTCCAATTTCCTCTTTCTCTTCGAAAACACACTTGCTGATTAGGGTTATCTAGTAAGAAATTATCTTTTTGTTTAAGTTAGAAATTACTTATAAGTTAAAATTAAAAAAAAGTTAAAAGTTATTTGGTAATTACATAAAATTTTAGCTTGAAAGCATATATTTCAAGAAAATCATCTTTCCCTATTGTAACTCTTCATTAAAAAAAAACACACAATTCAAGAAAATTAGATAAGAGCTAAAAAAAGCTCCTCCTAGAAACTTGTAACTTTCAGCTTTTTCCTTCTTTATAATTTTTTTAGGGCTTTACATCTCTCATTTAACATGAGATTAAAAAACTCCTACACACACATAATTTTATTGGGTCTCACCTATGTAGCACCGATACCGACACGGGACACGTGACACGATACGACACGACACCCCGACACGTTAATTCTAAAAAATGTTAGATTTCGACACGCTAGGACACGTTTTGATATAAAATAATATTTTTAATTTATTTAGTGTATATTATATTTAATATTCAATAATTAACAAAAAAATGAATCTAAACTTATAATATTCATAAATTTCACAAAGAAACATAAGATATCACAAATATTTATATTAAACTCAATAAAATAGTAATCGTAATCCAACCAATCTAATAGTTGAAACTAAAAATTCAACACAACGCAACCTTTAAACCTTTTTTTGAATTTCTATAACGCGTGTTGGAGTGTCGGCGAGTGTCGGAGTGTCCGAGAGTGTCGGACACGACACGTCAGGGGTTTTGAAGTGTCGGTGCTTCATAGGGTCTCACAATAAACAAAAAACAAAAAATAAAAAAAATATTACACGTAAAATGAACTCTCACTGATATGAGAAAACAACTCTTCTATTAAAGGAGAAACTGTTTTCCATTTTTTTTATTATAAGAATTTTTTCCAAAATCTATTTAACTTATAAATAATGACACTTAGTAAAAAGTAAAGAACTAACATAATGACGAATAAATCTTTGGTACTATTGTTGTACCAAAGATTCAATATATCCCACCAATGAAAATATTATATGTCAGATAAAAGACTTTTTTTTTTGTTAAATTTTCCTCTCTCTAATAATATGTCTCGCTGTCATTTATAAGATATACTGAATCTAGGTAGAGCAGTAATACCAAATATTTATTAATGACACTGAGGACATTGATCTTTCTCTTTCTCCATGTGTGTATGTACAAGTGGTGTACTGGTGTTCAACTTCAACCCTTGATATTCTCTGTCTCTAACTTTCTCTCTCTTCTGGTGAATGTCAATGCGAAGATGAACGGGTTTTGAGGAAAGAAAAAGATAAGAAGAAGTTTGAAGTTTGAAGAAAGAGGAAGTTTTCTTCGTCTGAGGAATTTTCTGTTGCCTTTGAAAAGGGATTCCAGCGCTGATGACGTTTGGTGGCTACTTCTTAGCTGTACCATTGCGTCATTATAAAATAATAAATTAACACAATATCTTATTCCTACATAAATATTTTAAAAATTTAAATACATTTAAATATAAAACAATATACAAGAAAGAAAATGCAACATAGTAATTTTACATAATATTAAAGTAATTTTATTAAAATTTTCATATATATATATATATATTTTTTTATAACAACTTTTCTAAAATTGTTAAACAATTAACTATTAAAGTTCATTAATTTCTTAACAAATTGATAATAATTTTATGGGTTTAAAAAGTTTTTAAAGTTACTTTAGATAACTTTATCTAATGTTCATCGAAATACATAAAAAAAAATATGTGGGGTCCATGTGGATCTATATGAAGAGAAGAGAAGAGAGAGGAAAAAAATATGGACCCCGCAAATTTTTTTGTATGTATTTTGGTAAATATTATATAAGGTTATCTAAAATTAATTTTAGAAACTTTAAACCCTAATTTTTTAAGAAAGAATAAAAGTATAAGGGATAAGTTATTTTACCTATATTTTTTCTGCCTACGTTTTCCAATACCGATAGATCATAATATAAATAGGAGAGAGAAAAATAAATGTTAGTTATGATTCTGATTTATCAATATTGAAAAGAGGATGACAAAAGTAGGCAAAAAAAAATGTAGGTAGAATAATGTTGGTGTTTCAAGGCTGTTGTTGATGTCCTATTTTTTAGGAGTTAATTAGTTGTTTTTTTAAATCGTTTAGTTTTCTGTTTAGGAGTTTGTTTACTTCATTTTATTGTTATTGCTTTGTTAGTTTGTTGCTGATTTTGTGGACCAACAAAATCAGCTGGTTAGTGGCAACCACATGAGCTCAGTTTTGTATTTAAATCAAGTTCATTAGTCAGAATAAAATAAGCTGTTGCACAATATCGTTTCTGATGTTTGTTTTTCTCATAAAAGATCAACATTGGTATCAAGAGCCTTCTTGATCTTTAGGGGCTGTGAGTGACTTAAGAAATTAATGGAGGGAGGATCGAGTGGTTTTTCAGCAATGGCTCCACCAATATTCGATGGAGAAAATTATCAAGCATGGGCAGTGAGAATGCAAGCCTATCTAGAGGGCTGCGATTTTTGGGAAGCTGTAGAACAAGATTATGAAGTTGCTCCCCTTCCTGAAAATCCAACCATCAATCAAATCAAGTTTCATAAGGAGAGGATAACAAGAAAAGCAAAGGCAAAGTCTTGTTTATATGCTGCTGTCTCACCTGCCATTTTCAACAGAATTATGGCTTGTGAATCGGCTCAAGCTATTTGGGACTTCCTCAAAGCTGAGTATAAAGGAGATGAGAGGATTAGAAGCATGAAGGGGTTGAATCTGATCACACAATTTGAGAGATTGCAGATGAAGGAGTCTGAAACAATTAAGGAGTATTATGATAAGTTGGTAAATATTGCAAATCAAGCAAGAGCTCTAGGCACTGACCTCTCTGATAATAGGCTAGTGCAAAAGGTTCTTGTCTCCTTGCCCGAAAGGTTTGAAGCAACCATTGCATCTTTGGAGAATACCAAGGATTTGTCTCAAATCAAGTTGACAGAATTGCTAAGTGCTCTGCAAGCACAAGAGCAGAGAAGGTTAATGCGGCTTGAAGGAAGTACAGAAGGAGCTTTGCAGGCTAAAGAACAACATAATGTAAGATGGAAGAAAGGAGATGACAGTAGTGGTTCAGAAGCTGCTGCAGGAGAGAACAATGCAGTCAACTCTAAAAACAATTGGGGCGGGCATTCCTCATGTAAGCATTGTGGAAAGCAGAATCACCCACACTTTAGATGTTGGAAGAGGCCAGATGTAAAGTGCAGAAAGTGTCATAGGCTTGGACACATTGAAAGGTTCTGCAAAGAAAAGGGAAATCAGCAGCAAGGTGAGGCACATGTTGCAGACCAGCATGAGGCAGATCAATTATTTGCTGCCTCTTGTTTCTTCTCTAGTGCTCCATGTGATAGTTGGCTTGTTGATAGTGGTTGCACAAACCACATGACAAGTGATGAAAAGCTATTTAGAGACCTTGACAAGTCATTGCAGTCAAGAGTGAGAATTGGAAATGGAGAGTATCTAGAAGTGAAAGGTAAAGGGACTGTAGCAATAGAGAGCTATGCTGGAACTAAGCTGGTTTCTGGTGTGATGTACGTGCCTGATATTGATCAGAATTTGCTAAGTGTGGGGCAGTTGGTAGAAAAGGGATTTAAAGTGATATTTGACGAAGGGAAGTGTTTGATCTTTGACTCAAATAGGCAGGAGTTGTTCAGAATAAAGATGCAACATAAGAGTTTTTCTCTAAATCCTCTTGAGAAGGAGCAAGTGGCATTCAAGTGTCATGCTGCTGATTCAGAAATATGGCACAAAAGGCTGGGGCATTTTCATTACAAAGGCTTACTATTCATGCAGAAGAATGAAATGGCAAATGGGTTACCAATCCTGGAGGAGCAGATCACAAGGTGCAAAGCTTGTTTTTTGGGTAAACAAACAAGACTTCCTTTCAAAGAATCCACCTGGAGAGCTACAAAGAAACTGCAACTAATTCATACAGATCTTTGTGGTCCTCACGTGACTCCTTCACTAAATGGCAGCAGGTATTTTCTTATCTTCATTGATGATTATACTAGAATGTGCTGGATTTATTTTATGAAGCAAAAGTCAGAAGTTGCTGAGATATTTCTGAAGTTTAAAAGTTGGGTTGAGACTCAAAGTGGCTGCAAAATTCAAGTCATCAGATCTGATAATGGAACAGAATACACTTCACAAAGGTTTAACACTTTCTGTGAGGAAGCTGGAATTGAGCATCAACTTACTGTTCCTTATTCTCCACAGCAAAATGGAGTTAGTGAAAGAAAGAATAGAACCATTATGGAGATGACTAGGTGTCTGCTGCATGAGAAGAATCTACCAAAAGAATTTTGGGCAGAAGCAGCAAACACAGCTGTCTTTTTGTTAAATAGACTGTCTACAAGGGTACTGGAAAAGAAGACACCTTTCGAAGCTTGGTTTGGTTTCAAGCCATTTCTAAAAAATTTGAAAGTGTTTGGTTGTCTGTGTTTTTCTCACATTCCACAGGTCAAGAGAGACAAGCTGGGAGAAAAAGCTGAACCTGGAATTTTCATTGGCTATAGTCTGGTGTCAAAAGCCTACAAGATCTATCAACCGCAAACAAAGAAGGTGATCAATAGCAGGGATGTTCAGTTCCTAGAAGATGAGCTGTGGGACTGGACAGATGAGCCACAAGCAAAGCATAAGGAGGTCTCACTGGATTATGATGAGCTAGTAGATGATGATCCAATTAGAGGTACCAGATCTCTGACTGATATATATCAGAGGTGTAGTGTGGCTGTTTTGGAACCTTCAAGTTATGAGGAAGCTAAAAGTGATCAGAGGTGGATGAATGCTATGAAGGAAGAGTTGGCTATGATAGAAAAAAATCAGACATGGGAGCTAATAGAAAGACCTGAGGACAGGAAAGTGATTGGAGTAAAATGGGTTTTCAGGACCAAACTCAATCCTGATGGCTCAGTGAACAAGCATAAAGCCAGATTAGTGGTGAAGGGATATGCACAGGTTTGGGGAGTTGATTTCTCAGAAACCTTTGCTCCGGTTGCAAGACTAGATACAATTAGAATGATTCTTGCCTTGGCAGCTCAACAAGGATGGAAAGTGTATCAGTTAGATGTGAAATCTGCTTTTTTAAATGGAGAGTTGCAAGAGGAGATTTATGTTGAGCAGCCAGAAGGCTTTGTCACACCAAATCAGGAGGAGAAGGTTTATTTGCTGAGAAAAGCTCTCTATGGTTTGAAGCAAGCTCCTAGAGCATGGTACAACAAGATGGATGAGCACTTGCTGGGTTTGGGTTTCATAAAAAGTCTTAGCGAATCCACTTTATATGTTAAGAAGTTAGCATCTGACTTAGTGGTGGTGTCTCTTTACGTGGATGATATGCTGGTAACAGGGAGTAATAATTCTTAGATTACTGCATTCAAAAGGGAAATGATGAAAACGTTTGAAATGACTGATCTTGGTGAGATGTCATATTTTTTGGGGATGGAGGTTAGACAAACTGAAAATGAAATTTTTATCTATCAAAAGAAGTACTTGAAGGAGATTCTGAAAAGATTCAACATGGAGGAGTGCAAGAGTGTAAGTACTCCAATGGGTCAAAAGGAAAAGTTTCAAAAGAAAGATGAATCGGAATCTGCAGATGAAAAAGTTTATAGGAGTTTAATTGGCTGCCTTATGTATCTCACTGCAACTAGGCCTGACATTATGTTTACCGTAAGTGTCTTGTCTAGGTTTCTTAATTGTCCAAGTGAACTGCATATGGTAGCTGCAAAAAGGGTGTTAAGGTACTTGAAAGGTACTCTTTCATATGGAATCAAATTCTGTAGAATTCAGAAGTTTAAGTTGCAAGGGTATTCTGACAGTGACTGGGCTGGATCAGTGGATGATATGAAAAGTACTTCGGGTTATTGTTTTACATTTGGGTCAGCTTGTTTTTCTTGGTGTTCAAAGAAGTAGGAAATAGTGGCCCAATCAACTGCAGAAGCTGAGTTCATTGCAGCTACTGCAGCTGTGAACCAAGCATTATGGTTGAAGAAGCTGATGGATGACCTGCATTTGGAGCAAAAAGAAGGCATAGAAGTATTTGTGGATAATCAAGCTGCTCTAGCTATTTCACAGAATCCAGTATTTCATGGAAGAACAAAGCATTTTAAGATCAAGTATTATTTTTTGAGAGAAGTGCAGAAGGCTGGAGAAGTGAAGCTAATGTACTGCAATTCAGAAAACCAAATTGCAGATATATTCACCAAGTCATTTCATGTTAGTCGATTTGAATTTCTCAGGGAGAAGCTAGGAGTGTGCAGCACTTGATCCAGGAGGAGAATGTTGGTGTTTCAAGGCTGTTGTTGATGTCCTATTTTTTAGGAGTTAATTAGTTGTTGTTTTAAATCGTTTAGTTTTCTGTTTAGGAGTTTGTTTACTTCATTTATTGTTATTGCTTTGTTAGTTTGTTGCTGATTTTGTGGACCAACAAAATCAGCTGGTTAGTGGCAATCACATGAGCTCAGTTTTGTATTTAAATCAAGTTCATTAGTCAGAATAAAATAAGCTGTTGCACAATATCGTTTCTGATGTTTGTTTTTCTCATAAAAGATCAACAAATAACCTATTCCAAATTATAAGAATATCTCATTAAGTATTTATTTTTCTTCCTTATTATATTTTTAACTCTCAGGAAAAAAAATAACCTTTATTTTACTTCTTCTTCTTTTTTTCCCTCCATTCTCCTTCGATCCTTTCCTTTCCTCCGTCCCGCATATGCCCGCCATCACCCCGTCAAAAAATAAGTCCGTCCCGCTTTTGAGGTGGGTTGAAAAACTTAATCCGTCCCGCCCCGTTTAGTGGGTTGGACGGGTTGGCCCGTCGATTCGAGCCCGTTTTACCGGCTCTAATGCCAACCTCACACACACAACAAACTCCCCAACAAAAGGTCTTATGGGGCTCAATTCTCTTCTCCATGTATATATAATGGGTTTTATAATCATCATTTAACATGAGAATTGTAATCTTCCTACACACTCTTTGATTTTCGTGCTGATGTAGGTCCTACGCATAATATTTTCTAACATATGGGTCCCACATGCTTTTTATCTTTGCAAGATTTCAATTCTGATATTAGATGAGAATTATGAAACCCATGTATAGTTTTCTTATGATCGGTAAATCGTTGATCGAACCCAATATTAAACTTACTTTTTCCTCTGTTGTACCATGATTTTGTTTTTAATGCTTTTGGGGAAGGTACACTCCCACATTGATTTCAAGGGTGCATTTTAGATGTTAGTACTGCGCATGCAAACCTCCATCCGGGATATACCACATGGGGATGCATGAGCATGACACTTGGTAGCTCAAGGTCACGTTTGTGCAACCTATTTCAAGGTGAAGCAAGAATTCCCTATCGTAAGACTTAAATCAATGGAGTCTCGATGAGTCTTCCTTGATTCACAGGGTTATTCCATCAAGAAATCAATTACAACTATTATCATAAATTCGATTGGCAACAAAAAAAGGAAAGCATACATCGAGTCAAATATGAATCAAGTAATAAACGAAGATTAGGAAAAGTCGAAATTCTAACAACCATTCTCTCGATTTCATTATTTTTACGTGTCTCAAACTTGTATAGTAAGGCAATATTCTAAGGAATATCCTCCATGAAATTAACATAAGATGTAAAGTGAGAACTACAAGAAGGTTGTACTATGTGATATATCTTAAGTGGTCATTGTCCTAATTCAACTCTTTTGATGATATATCAATTGTTTCATATTTCTTCACCATTAGTTTTTGCGAGAGTAAAGACACATGGACAGTTGCGATGGTAACAGTTGGTATCCGAACTTTGAATGCTCTTTGTTCAGCCACAAATTGTAAAACCCAATGTTGTGGGGAAGATGTGTTAAGATATCTCTGCCATATAATCTTCTCTAATTCATTCAAAGTAAACATCCAGATTTGTCCTTTATCCCCTCTTACCCTTTAAAACATTCACAAATGTCGATCATATTAATTCGTAAAACTTCACACATTAATCACTGACAACTACTAATGCGGTCCATATTAGAGTTGTTGGAGGTTTACCCAACAAAGTGTTGAATGTTTAAATATGGCTTAGAACACAATTAAGAGCTCTTGCTAAGTTGCTTCCGACCAAAATTTGATAATGAGAGCAATTAGAGCAAGATATTGAGTTCCACCCAGAAGTTATCAAGAGAGTGAATTTAATTTGCATTTAACAAAAAACATCAAGTAACATCATGTAACAGTAGTGTGCTTTTATTATTGGTTAAAGATGTGGATTGGTGTTATCAAAAAAAAAAAATGTGGATTGGTAGTGTTGAGAGATATAGTCTCACATTGGTTGGATGAACAACTAATGTGGAGTTTATAAGACTTTGGACACTCCCAGCCTTTGAGCTAGCTTTTGGGTGGTGTATCCCAAGGTTCTTTACATGGTATCAGAGCCTCACTATCCCCTACTTTCTCTCTTGTGGACTCTCTTAGTACAGGTAGGTTGGGTCTGTTACATCATCCACTCTTCAAGCCGGCTTTCCACACTCCATCTAGTTTCTTTACAAGTAGTAATGCCATCACCACAATAAAGAAGATAATTACTTCAAGTAGGTGTATGTCACACTGAAAACATGGACGGTTGTAGTCTGTGGGGATGATTATTAGTATAAAAACTTCATCAGTGTCCATTATTCAGCTACAAAAACACCAACCCAAAGTTGACGGCAAGATGCTATGCCAAGCCATTGAAATGGACACATGACTTACCTCTTTGCCACGTACTCATGTATTATTAATTTCTTAGGCTTATGTGATGATGCCAAAAATAAATACTCTCTGAGGTTCGAAGTCCTTTATTTGATTGATTAACTATAGCAATCCATGCAGTGAAAGGATTTTCATTTCTTTGTCTTAACTTGTTTCAGGGTGTCAGAAAAAGCAAAGATAAAAACCCTTCCTTTGTTACAATATGAACCCCAGCTGCAGCAAGATGAAAACAGTTTCTCTTGTCCACAAAACAGCAGAACTGGCAAACAGAACACTAGTTTTTGATTTTGAGGGTACTCTGTTACGATCCACTTCATTATTCCCTTACTTCATGCTGGTTGCTTTTGAAGCTGGTGGGCTACTAAGATCTTTCATCTTGTTTCTTTCATACCCTTTGGTATGGTTTGTGGGTGAAGAATATCTGGGCTTGAAGATTATGGTTTTCTTGTGCTTCTTTGGTATAAAAAAGGACACATTTAGAGTAGGATTAGCTGTTCTGCCAAAGTTTTTCTTAGAAGATGTTGGGTGGGAAGGCTTTGAAGCTGTAATGTGTTATGAGAGAAAAGTGGCATCCAGTAAGTTACCAAGGATCATGGTTGAAGGTTTCCTGAAGGACTATATAGGGGTTGAGGCTGTTGTAGCAAGAGAGTTGAAGTCCTTTAGGGGGTACTTTATGGGATTGTTTGAAAAGAATAAGTCAAATAATACCCCTTCCTATGAAAATTACCATAAGGAGCTTTTCCACCATTTCAAGGTTTGGTCATTTTTATGTTTTTACACTCTGCCTACTCATTTTTTTAGGCCAGTTCCCTTCATATGGATTTTTGATAAAAAAAAAATTGTATTATTTTTTAGAAGGATTTTTTTTTTTTCATAAGCTGGAGCTATGTGTTTGGATGTAGCATTTTAAAATCATTTTTAGTAAAAAATAAGGGTAAAGGATCTCTCCGATCAATAAAGATAAGTTATCTTCAATGAGCCCAAAAAGACGTCATCTTGTGCAAAAATCAATGTATTTTTGTAATTGCAATATATTGCAGGGTTATATTAGTCTTTATCATTATAATTTTTTAATTTTATAACCCAAAATGACGTCATTTTGAGCTCACTGGAGATAATTTTATCTCGATGGAGAAATACTTTTCCCAAAAAATAATAGAGGTTTGTTTTTCTTATGTTGCTTGAGAAAACAAACCCTTCTTACACACTATAAAAAGATGTGTCGCTCTTTTTTTGTTTTTTGTTTTTTAAAATAGATAAATTCCATACTTAATATATCTATCACATGATATTAGAATTTTTCTACAACATACGATTTATTTTTCCCAAAATAATATCTTAGCTTTTTATTTAAAAGTCAAGAATATTGGCTTAAAAAAGTATTTTAACTCCTTTTTTAAGTTGGCATTCAAAAAAAATATTCTCTTGCAAAAATAACTTTGTTTACGGTCAAACAGCCTTGAGATATTGCTAAAGAAAATGGAGAAATACTTTCTCATGATTTCTCACGTGACTCATATGTGTGTGTGTTTTTTTTTTTTAATTTCTTATTGGTGGGACCTATCTTAAATATATGTGTGCATAAATTTTTTTCTCACGTGAAAAGAGAAAAACAAAGCCCATAGAAAATATATATAAAAGAAAAAAGGAAAATACTCTTTGTTTACAAATTATTATAAATTATATTATATTTTACTGGCAAAATACTTTTATTTAAAATCTTATCGATGATATATAATTTATAAATTTATAAAAAAAAATTATATAATCTTTTTTTCTATATATAATCATTAAACTGATCTTTGAGTACTATTTTGAGCTATATTAAGACGAGATAGATGTGATATCCATCCGATCAGGAGTCACCAAAAATTAGTATAAATATTTCACCAAAAAAAAAAAAAATTAGTATAAAATAAATGGGTTTGTAAGAGTTATGTAGTAAGAAAAGTGACTCTGTAATGTTGTAGAGATTCATTTTGCGTGCCTTAATTTTTTTTTACTTCAAAAAGTGCAGACCCACAAAATGTTATATGTAAGAAACTTTTTTTATATCAATTTAAATGATGAATGCAAACCCCTAAAATAAAATAGAGAATTACTTGTCTTTTGTAGTATGAGAGAAGTATTTTCATTGTTAAGAGACAAATAAAATATGTCTCACCATGATTACCAAAAAAAAAAAAAAAAAATATGTCTCACCAATTTTTACAAAAACGAGAAAAAGAAAAAAAAGAGTGACATATTTTTTTGAAATGAGAGTAACAGGAGAGATGTATCTCATCTCATCCGATATAAGAGTATGATTTTCCAATAAAATAAGAGGCTCTATTGTGCTAGAGAAATTATATATAAAACGGGTTCTGTTTTTTCATATCCAAGAGTCTTGTATAATCTAAACAGCTCTGTTTTTTAACTTTTTTTTTTTTTTTTTCTGTAGGAGGTTTACTTGATGAGCTCTGATGAGAGAAAAAATTGGCGTGTCCTTCCAAGGGAGAGGTACCCGAAGCCATTGATCTTCCATGATGGTAGATTGGCTTTCAGACCAACCCCAGCATCTTCTCTAGCTTTCTTCATGTGGTTACCCTTTGCACTATTTCTTTCCATTTTCAGAGTTATATTTGGCGTTTCATTACCCTTCAATGTGTCTGCTCCAATATTAGCATTCTCAGGGACAAGAACCACTGCTTCAGGACCTCATAACTCTTTGTCTTTGGTCAAGAATCAACAAAAGGGAAGGGAAAAGGGCATGCTTTATGTGTGCAATCACAGAACCTTGCTTGACCCACTTTATATTGCATACGTTTTAGACAAACCACTATCTGCTGTCACATACAGCTTGAGTAGATTTAATGAACTTGTTTCCCCTATCAGAACTGTACGTCTAACGAGAGACAGAGAGAAAGACAGAGAAGCAATGGAGAAACTATTGAAGCTAGGCAACCTTGTGGTGTGTCCTGAGGGAACAACTTGCAGGGAACCTTATTTGTTAAGGTTTAGTCCTTTGTTTGCTGAACTTACTGATGATATTGTTCCTGTTGCTGTAGATGTTAAGGTTAACATGTTCTATGGAACAACAGCTAGTGGGCATAAATGTTTGGACCCCTTTTATCACTTCATGAACCCAAATCCCACATACTTCATTAAAATCCTTGATAGATTACCTCAATCAGGAACATGTCATGAAGGTGGAAAATCTAGGATTGAAGTTGCCAATTTTTTGCAACATGAGATTGGGAATGTTTTGGGATTTGCATGCACCAGCTTGACTAGAAAAGACAAATATATGGTCTTGGCAGGTAACGAGGGTGTCTATCAGAAACCTTACCATAACTGCCAGTAGATACAAGCTTTTGTGTGCCACCCCTTAAACGCCACCTGTAGTTACTCTAGTTTCAAATAAATATTACTCGGTCAGTGATGTTGTAATGAGGAATTTTACATGTTTAAATTTTTATGCTGTTGTAGTACCAAAATGTTATATTGCAGTTCTTGTGTTACGATCAATTATGAATTATCATTTTAATACGTTTATTGTTGGAAATACGTTTGTGTGATTGTTGGAAATCAACAATCACACAAATGGAAAAAGAAAAGAGAGAATAGACAGGGAGATTTACTCTAGTTCACCTAACTTAGGTTACATTGGGCTTGTATGCACTAACAGCAGTATGTGGCGAGGGACTCAATTGTCTTTCTACTTACCCCGACAACAAAGACCCTCATTAGCATGCGAAGTATGAGTCACATTTATAACTAAAAGATGAGTAAATAAATTTTTACTAGGATGAGATCCACAATTGACATATTGCCATTCATTATTTTGTTAGTGTTGTCGATTCATCAGTTAAAATTTAAACTTTTACCCAATGGGTGGAGCTCAGTTGGTTCCTTGACACTGAGTTAGTGGGGTTGGATATGTGTTCGATTCCTGCTGAATGTATTCTTAGAAAGGGGGCTGAACCTTTAGCCATCACTGACTCCGCACTCCGGATTAGTCTCATAGTCGGCTTAAAGAATCGAAGCTTGTGGTATACCGGAGGGAGCTAACTCGCCTCAAAGAGGTAATTAAGGTTGGGTAACTCAAATAAAAAATAAAAAAAATTAAACTTTTATAATAGACAAGCATCATATCTACTCATTACCTCCTTTCCTTTTCTTTTCATTCATTCCATCACCAATTCAGTGGCACGAGTTATTTTTTTTTTCCCCTTCCCTTTTTAAAAAAAAAAATAGTTTTGGGTCATTATCACATGATAGCTGTGTAGAGCCCGTTTTTAACACTAAAATCATTCCGGCTACAAACTTCGAATCAGTAATTTAGAAAACAGTTTAACTGAGGAAAGAAGGACAGTATATAGATTAAGGTAACTCTAAGATCTAGTAGAGTAACAATTTATGAAAGTATTGAATTGTATGTGTCTCTTCAATAAGAAAAGAGAAATTTATGTAAGTGAAAGATTATTCCGATTTTGATGATGAGTTGTGCAGAAGTGAAAGGTATCCCTTAAAGAAAGGTATATATGCTCACCATGGGGCGTCAAGGGAATTAACGCTTGATAGGTCTTTCTAGCGACCCAGTATGCTAGGCTAAGATCGCCCAGAATAATATATATTATTAATTAAAATATTTGGGTACACACTAATGAGGGAGGATATTCTTACTATCAAATTTTTTCACTACTAATTTACTACCAATCTAATCACCATTGGACCAAAGAGAGA
>JAVKPL010011308.1:0-20000 GCA_032173675.1 Gastrolobium villosum | reverse complement strand
CAAACTTTGAAATTTGATATCAAATCCTAACCGTTGATTTCCGCCAATCATCATTAATTGGGAATTACACTCATTATTATTTAATTATTAATTCCAATAAATGATAGCCGTTGATTGATGGAAATCAACGGTTGGGATTTGGTGTCAAAGGATATATATCCTATATATATATATATATATATATATATATATATATATATATATATAATGGGTTTGGTATTTGTCATTTTAAATGACATAAGTTATGTCATTTTAAGAGAGAGATAGACACATAAAAATGGAAATCATGGGAGAGAGAAAGTGAGTGATTTTTTTAATTTAAAATTTAAATAAAAAAATTTATTCTATGTCTGTCTCTTTCTTAATAACAAAACTTTATGTCATTTAAAATGATAAACACTTTTTCTATATATATATATATATATATATATATATATATATATATATATATATATATATATATATATGGGGTAAACATTTCTACAGCAACTTTAGACAAGCTTATCTACAGCTGCCATTTTTAACTATATTCTCCCGAGAGAACATAGTTATAACGTTAAAGTTGCTCTTTTTTTCTCTCCTCAGTTACTTTTCAGAACTTTTTTGCTGACGTGGAGAGAGAGAAAAAAACAACTTTAACGTTATAACTATATTCTACTGGGAGAACATGGTTAAAAATGGCAGCGGTAGATAAGCTTATCTAAAGTTGTTGTAGAAATACTTTTGCCTATATATATATATGGGGACGGTTATACTTACACCAGATAAATTTACCACCCTTACAACTAATATCATAGTCGTTAGATTAGAATTAAATCTAACGGTTCATAATTATCCTTTATAGTCCTGAATTTTACTCTCATCTCTCTTTGTCTCTATCTAGGTTTGAGATCTGCAAATTTCTTCCTCCAAATTTTTCTGGATTCAAGCTTTTGTTCGTCCATCTTCCTCCAAACTTTCTGGATTCAAGTTTCTGTTCATCTATATGTGGAACTAAAGTTGTTTTGTTTATCAGGATGTTCAAGATAATTTTGATTCTGATTGTGATCAAGATCTATTGGAAGAATGATTTATAAAGTAATGAATTTTTAATAACCAATGAAATAATGGATTTTTAACAACGAATGAATTATTAAAGGAATGGAAGAATTTTTTATCAAACAAAGAAAGAGTAATGGAAGAATTGGGGAAAGTGACCATTTTGCCACGTTTGGACAAAAAATTTACCAGACTGCCACGCCAACAGTAAATTTTGTCAAAATGCCACGCGGCATAATTCGCTACACAGTGTAGCGAATTATGCATGCAAGTAATTCGCTACACAGTGTAACGAAATATGCCACGTCAGAACCAAAAACGCCACGTGTCAAATTTTCAGAAATTCGCTACCTAAGGTAGCGAAGTATGCCAAAATGTCAAAATTTGACATGTGGCATTTTTGGTTCTGACGTGGCATATTTCGCTACACTGTGTAGCGAATTACTTGCATGCATAATTCGCTACACTGTGTAGCGAATTATGCCGCGTGACATTTTGGCAAAATTTACTATTGGCGTGACAGTCTGGTAATCTTTTTATCAAAACGTGGCACTTTGGTCACTCGAATTGCAATCACCGTGCAATTCATTAGATATGTTTAGAAAAGAATTGCAATCATCGTTCATGGCTGAAAGCGTACATATGGTTTAGAAAAGAATTGCTATCAACGTTGATTCATAATAAGTTGTGTAAAAAGAATTGCAATCAGCTACCCACGATGCAAAAAACTAATTCGTGTTCAATTATTTGTTTTGATGAATTATTTTTGTTGGAATTGAAGTTCGAATCTCTATAACGATGAAGAGAGGAGGACGAGAGAGGTGATTCCCAAACCTAAAGAGAGATGTGCCTAGCAAACCTAGAGAGAGACAATGAGGGTATGTGAGAGTAAAAATTAGAATTATAAGGAGTAATTATGAACCGTTAGATTTAATTATAATCTAACGGTGATGAGGTTGGTTGTAAAGATAATAAACTTATCTGGTGGTAAGTATAACCGTCCCCTATATATATATATATATATATATATATATATATATATATATATATATATATAAATATAAAAGTACTCGCGGGAATTCAACACATGCTCTTACTTTCACCTGTTTAACTCTAATTATTATTGTTGTAAATGATAGTTTAGAATATTAGTATAGAAGTCCCACATCGAGTATATCTATTTGTATTTTCTTTCTTTTAAGTTATATAATAGACTCCGCTGTGTAGTTGATACACACAGTATTATTTTCTAATGTTCCTCTCTTCTCTTTCGATATTCAACATGGTATCAAGAGCCTAAGGAACGTTTGAATTTTTCTTTTCGGTGAACCCATTGTTCATCGTAGTTTACAAATTTTTTTTTCCCCCGGAACTGTCTCGTTGTCAGTTTCCGGGCGATTGTGGAGGCGCGTGCAGACTCCGTTCCGGTCACGGCTAGTTGCGATTTTTTTCGTCTTGCTGAGACGATTCTGGATCCGGTCTTATTTTTCTGATCCCTCTTCTTCTGGTTAGTTGTGTGATCAGTCTTTTTGGATTTTTTTTTCCTCTACTCTTGATTATGGACTCTCCCGTCTCCAATGTTTCTGGGTCTCCGGCTGGTAATAAGTCTGAGAAGCAACCATCAGGTCCTACTACATCTATTGCTCCCACTGGTAATTCTTTTGCTGGAATCTCTCAGTTGCACTCTATAGGCCCTTGGACTCTTGATTCTGGGGCTTCTGATCACATTTCTGGTAATAAGTCCTTATTCACTTCCCTTTGTACTACTGGTTCTTTTCCCACTATTACTATGGCCAATGGGTCTCTGGTCCAATCACGGGGTATTGGCACGGTTCTTCTTTTACCTAATTTATCTCTGGATCATGTTCTCTATGTTCCAGATTCTCCTTTTAACTTACTTTCTATTAGTCGTTTGACAAAATCCATTGACTGTGTTGTTTCTTTTACTAAAACCTCTGTCATCTTTCAGGATCGGAGTTCGGGGAAGGAGATTATCAGAGGATGTGAGTCTCAAGGCCTCTATCAACTATTTCCATCTTATTCAGCCTGCTCCACTGTGGACTCTCCTCTTACTATACATGCTCGTCTGGGCCATCCTAGTCTTACAAAGCTTCAGAAGATGGTTCCACATTTATCGTCTCTTTCTAAATTAAATTGTGAGTCTTGTCAGTATGGGAAACATACTCGTAGTACGTTCCCAAGTCGTCTTAGCCGTCAAGCTGTTTCTCCTTTTTCTGTGGTCCACTCTGATATTTGGGGACCAAGTCGTCATTCTTCTACTTTAGGGTTTAAGTATTTTGTTACTTTTATTGATGATTATTCCAGGTGTACTTGGTTATTTTTAATGAAAAATCGGTCTGAGTTGTTTTCTATTTTTCAGTTATTTTACAATTAAATCAAAACTCAATTTGGTATTCCTATTTGTACTTTTCGTAGTGATAATGCATGTGAGTACTTATCTCATCAATTTCAACAATTCTTTTCATCTCATGGCATTCTCCATCAAAAGTCTTGCCCTTATACACCTCAACAAAATGGTGTAGCCGAGCGCAAGAATCGCCATCTGGTTGAAACCACTTGTGCCTTATTAATTGATGGTAATGTTCCATACACATTCTGGGGTGATGCTATACTTACTGCATGCTATCTCATTAATCGCATGCCATCATCTGTTCTCAATCATAAGGTACCTCACTCTATTTTATTTCCCCATCAAACTTTATATCCTTTAACTCCACATGTGTTTGGTTCTACGTGTTTTGTTCATCATCTTGGTCTAGGTTTGGATAAATTAGCTCCCAAGTCTCATAAATGTGTTTTTTTTGGGTTATCCTCGGTCTCAGAAGGGTTACCGTTGCTACTCTCCCACTTTACGTCGATACTTTATCTCGGCGGATGTCTCCTTTTTTGAATCAGTTCCCTTTTTTGGATCCTCTACTACTCTTGTGGATACTGATTCTGTACAGCCATCCTTCCCAAGTGACCTTCTTTACCTTCCGTCTTTACCCATCCATGTTTCTGACTCTCCTTCTATCACCTCTTCTGCTGATGAGATCGAGCCTAATTCGTCAGATGTATCCATGGACTCACATTCAACTGCATCTCCTCCCACGGCTTCGGTCCCACCTTCGGATAGTGACCTTCCCATTGCTCTTCGTAAGGATACTCGTGATACTCGCCCTCCGGCCAGGTATGCAGTCAATCTCAGTTATCATCGTCTTTCTCCATCATATTTTGCTTGCCTTTCCTCTTTGTCCTCTGTATCTGTCCCTAAGACTACAGGTGATGCACTTTCACATTCGGGACGGAGACAAGCTATGATTGATGAAATGAGTGCTCTTCATCATAATGGCACATGGGATCTGGTACCTCTTCCTTCTGGAAAATCTGTGGTTGGTTGCCGATGGATTTATGCTGTTAAGGTTGGACCTGATGGTCAAGTGGATCGTCTTAAAGCTCGCTTGGTGGCGAAGGGTTTCACTCAGGTCTTTGGCTTGGATTTTATTGATACTTTTTCTCCTGTGGCGAAAATGTCTACTGTTCGCCTTTTTATTGCCATGGCTGCTATTCGCCATTGGCCTATCTACCAACTGGATATCAAGAATGCTTTTCTTCATGGTGATCTTGAGGAAGAAATTTATATGGAGCAACCTCCTGGATTTGTTGCTCAGGGGGAGTCAGGACTTGTTTGTCGTCTTCGTAAGTCTCTCTATGGCCTCAAACAATCTCCAAGAGCTTGGTTTGGTAAATTTAGCAGTGTTGTTCAACAATTTGGCATGACTCGGAGTGCAGCTGATCATTCTCTCTTTTTTCGTCATTCTGCTTCTGGTTCTATTTATCTGGTGGTATATGTGGATGATATTGTCATCACAGGCAGTGATCAACATGGGATCACTCGATTGAAACAACACTTATGTCATCATTTTCAGACTAAGGATCTTGGGAAACTTCGATACTTCTTAGGAATCGAGGTGGCCCAATCTAAATCTGGTGTTGTGATATCTCAGAGGAAATATGCTCTGGATATTCTTGAAGAAACTGCTCTGTTAAATTCAAAATCTGTTGAAACTCCTATGGATCCAAGTATCAAGCTTCTACCAAATCAAGGGGAGCCCTTTTCAGATCCTGAGCAGTATAGAAGATTGGTTGGAAAATTGAACTACCTCACAGTCACTCGGCCTGATATTTCATTTGCAGTTAGTGTTGTCAGTCAATTTCTCAATTCTCCATGTCAAGAACATTGGAATGCAGTCATTCGTATTCTTAAGTATATCAAGGCATCTCCAGGAAAAGGCCTTGAATATGAAGATAAAGGTCATGATCAATTGGTTGGGTACTGTGATGCTGATTGGGCTGGTTGTCCAACTGATAGGAGATCTACTTCTGGGTATTGTGTCTTTGTTGGAGGCAACTTGATTTCCTGGAAAAGTAAGAAACAAAGCGTAGTTTCCAGATCAAGTGCTGAAGCAGAATACCGCTCCATGGCGACTACTACTTGCGAACTCATCTGGCTTAAACAACTTCTCAGAGAGCTTAAGTTTGGAGACACTGGACAGACAACTCTCATTTGTGATAATCAAGCAGCTCTACACATTTCATCAAATCCAGTGTTTCATGAAAGAACCAAACATATAGAAATAGATTGTCACTTTGTTCGAGAAAAGATTCTTGCTGGTGAAATTAAAACTAGCTTTGTACCCTCTAATGAGCAATTAGCAGATGTGTTTACAAAATCTTTGAGGGGCCCTCGAATAGAGTTTATTTGTAACAAGCTTGGTGCATATGACCTATACGCTCCAACTTGAGGGGGAGTGTTGTAAATGATAGTTTAGAATATTAGTATAGAAGTCCCACATCGAGTATATCTATTTGTATTTTCTTTCTTTTAAGTTATATAATAGACTCCGCTATGTAGTTGATACACACAGTATTATTTTCTAATGTTCCTCTCTTCTCTTTCGATATTCAACAATTATTATATTGATCCCCAGACATCGAGCTTGAGTTTGGAGATATGCTGTGTGCGTTTTCCACACCATTGATTGCAATAGCTGAAGCTCTAATTACGTACTCTTTCATCAATATATGAAGTTGAGGTGAATGGTTTGACCATAACCTGAACATGTCTCGTAATTACATGCACAGAACACGCAAAAGCTTATGAAAAGTATTCAATAGGAAAAGCAGGTTTTGTGAAAAAAAGACAAGAGCTATAACTAGGAGTTACATGCATGAGAAACAAGAAAGTATTGAATATTGAAGGCATAGACGGTGAACGATAGAAACATTTGTGAAGTTCATTATTGAGTTTTGGGTTTTTGTGTTTCATGAAGTTTGCCTTCATAGTCAAAATTTATCCTATTGTTTCTACATGTAAAAAGAACGTGTGCATAAGCATAACCCATTTGGCAAGTGAGCGCCTAAAAAATTACTAACCAAGGATTTAAACATTGATTAAAGTAATTATTTTAGCTTACCAAAAAAAAAGAGTAATTATTTTAAATTTTTTTTGTAGGCAGAGGGAAATCAATTTCCTCTCGAAAGAGGATTAGTCTGATTCTTATTCTAATTCTAATTACAATATAAATCATATATTTTTCATGTGCCGGACTAGTGTTCTGCATTATTAGTGTACTTGATCATGTGTACAGAATGATGTGCAGTGTTTGGATTAAGCATGTGACCGGTCCCGCATGATCAAAGTACAATAATATTTAATTCCGGCTTTTGTTTTGGAAAAATGTGCTTAAGTAGTTAAAAAGCCCACATAATTAGGAAATCAATCCCAACAGAATAGGGGTTCCTCAATCCTCATGCTATTAAGAAGAGATGAAGGAGATGTATATAGATAATCACTGACTCTTGCTTGTAATGAATTATTGAGTTTTATTTGGGAGTCACTTTTAAAAAAAAAAAAAACGTGAAGGAGTGGAAATTTTTTATTTATTTTTCTTTTTATTTGTGAGTTTAAAAATATTGAAAATTAATTGAGAATATTATAAAATTCCTTCGTATCTTTAAATTTAGAACTCTCCCAATTTAAGGGATTAGAGAGGAAAAATAATATAAATTATTTATCTACCTTTATCGTTAAAATCAAGACCTTCTCTCAGTCACTTTCTCCAATTTCCTTTTTCTCTTCGAAAACACACTTGCGCTGTTTGGTAGAAGGTTTTTGAGGAGAATGGTAGGGAACTCTGAAGTGGGAAAATTGGGTATCCATGTTTGGTTGACAAGCTTTAAATTTACCTACCTAAATGAGTTTGCTAGGTATCCCATTTGCATGACTATTTGGATCAAAATTGATGGACAAATATTCTTACTTTAGATGTGGTATTCCCCCCATTTGCATGGCTATTTGAGATTTTGTTGGTTGGTTTTTCTTTCATCTATATTTTACCTACAACCAAACATAAACTTTATAAAAATTACCTAATTTCCTCGATTAAATTTTTTCCTACCAAACAAAACTTTTTTTATATTTTCCTACCAAACTCATTTTCCTATCATTTCCTACCATTTTCCTATGAATATCATTTCCCTATCATTCATAAAAAATTTCCTCAACCAAACGCCCCCTTGCAGGTTAGGGTTATCTAGCAAGAAATTATTTTATTTTATTTTAAATTAGAAACTACTTATAAATTAAAATTAAAAAAAGAGTTTAAAAAAATGTTAAAAATTATTTGGTAATTACATAAAATTTTAGCTTGAAAGCATATATTTCAAGAAAATCATCTCTCATTATTATAACTCTTCATCTAAAAAAACACACAATTCAAAAAAAATTAGATAAGTGCTAAAGAAAATGAGGAGGGATATTCTTACTACCAAAATTTTTATTACCAACTCACTACCTATCGAATCACCATTGGATCAATATTTCCTCTTTTTTTCAATTTTTTTTCATTCTCTCTCTTTGATTCAATGGTGATTAGATAGATAGTAAGTTGATAGCAGAAGAATTTGGTAGTAAGAATATCCTTCCTAAAAAAAATTCCTCCTAAAAACTTGTAACTTTCAGCTTTTTCCTTCTTTACAATTTTTTTTATTATAAGAATTTTTCTCAACTGATTGGTTTAACTTTAACTTATAAATAATGTCAGTTAGTAAAAAGTAAAGAACTACGATAATGACACTGAGGACATTGATCTTTCTCTTTCTATATGTGTGTCTGTACAAGTGGTATGCTGGGAAATATCTTCAGTACTACTGAAGATTCAATGCATCATTTACTTAATTTGAAAATAATAATATATATTTTTTATTATTTTACCATGGTTATTTCCTTCTAAATTATTATTTTTTTTAAAAAGAGTACCAAAGATATCGGTGTACTGGTGTTCAACTTCAACCCTTGATTTTCTCTGTCTCTATCTTTCTCTCTCTTCTGGTGAATGTCAATGTGAAGATGAACGGGTTTTGAGGAAAGAAAAGATAAGAAGAAGTTTGAAGAAAGAGGAAGTTTTCTTCGTCTGAGAAATTTTCTGTTGCCTTTGAAAAGGGAATTCCAGCGCTGATGACGTTTGGTGGCTACTTCTTAGCTGTACCATTGCGTCATTATAAAATAATAAATTAACACAATATCTTATTCATTCATAAATATTTTAAAATTTTAAATATATTTAAATATACAACAATATACAAGAAAGAAAATGCAACATAGTAATTTTACATAATATTAAAGTAATTTTATTAAAATTTTCATATATTTTTTAATTTTTAATTTTTTTAATTTTTTATAACAACTTTTCTAAAATTGTTAAACAATTAACTATTAAAGTTCATTAATTTCTTAACAAATTGATAATAATTTTATGGGTTTAAAAAGTTTTAAAGCTACCTTAGATGACTTTATATAATGTTCATCAAAATACATAAAAAAATATGTGGGGTCCTTGTGATTCATATGAAGAGAAGAGAGAGGAAAAAATATGGACCCCGGAAATTTTTTATATGTATTTTGGTAAATATTAGATAAAGATTATCTAAAAATAACTTTATTTTTTTAAGATAGAATAAAATTATAAGGGATAAGTTATTTTACCTATATTTTTTCGGCCTACTTTTTCCAATACCCATAGATCAGAATATAAAGAGGAGAAAGAAAAATAAATGTTAATTAAGATTCTGATCTAACAATATTAAAAAAAATAGATAAAAATAGACAGAAAAAAATGATAGGTAGAATAACCTATTCCAAATTATAAAAATATCTCATTAACTATTTATTTTTCTTCCCTATTATATTTTTAACTCTCACACAAGGAAAAAAATACCCTTTATTTTACTCTCTCTTTTTTTTTCCTCCATTCTCCTTCGATCCTTTCCTTTCCCCCTTCCCAACCCCACACACAACAAACTCCCAAACAAAAAGGTCTTAGGCTTTGTTTGGGAGTTTAGAGGGGAAGGGAATTGGAGGGTATTCCCTTCCCTTGTTTGAGAGTTAAAAAGGGCAAGGGAGGAAAATGGAGGGTTAATGAGATATTTTTACCATTTTACTCATTTTTAAAATTAATATATTTTTATATTTTACAAACTAAATTAAATTTAAAATTTCTAACAAAATTATTTTTGTACTTTTCATAATATTAAAAAAGATAATATTTTTTATGAAATTTCTACGCTGCAAGCTACAAAAAAATTTCGTCAGAATACTCTTTGTCGAAATCCAATGAAAATTTTTACAAAAATAGATTTTGTATCGAAATTTAGTTTCTGGCAAAAGTTTTGACGAAAATGATTTCCTCCATGAAATGCTTTAAACGTAAAAAATATTTCGTCAAAAATTTTGAAGAAATGTTTTTCGTTCAAAATTTCGATGGAAATGTGTTGTGATGAAAATTTTGACGGAAATTTTTTTGTCAAATATTTTGAGGGAAATGTTTCATTCGAAACTTTCCACGAAATTTAGATTCAGTAAAGAATTTTGATATAATATTTTTTCCGTCAAACATTTTAATCGAAATATTTTTCGTCAATTTTTTTTACGGAAAAATTTTCTGTTGAAATTTTTTGACAAAAATGTGTTCCGTTGAAAATTTTGATGGAAATATTTTTTATCAAAAAATTTGACGAAAGTATTTTCCGTCGAAATTTTTTGATTAAATTGTCTTCCTTAAATATTCGACTGAAAATTTTTGTCAAAAAATTTAGCGAAAATATTTCCGTCGAAAACTTTTGACGGAATGTAAATTCTGTAAAGAATTTTGGTGAAACTTTTCGGTGGAGATGTGTTTCGTCAAATTTTGGACGAAAAAATTTTCGTTGAAAGTTTCAACGGAATTTATATTCGTCAATAATTTTGACTGAATTCTTTCCCGTAAAAAATTTATGTCAGTGATTATGACAAAATATTATTTCGTCTTTAGTTTTGATGAAAAAATTTTGACGCATGTGATTTTCATCAAAAATTTCATCATTATTTTTGACGAAATATTTTTCGTCGATAAATTTTATCAGTATTTGAGACTTTTCTAAAAATGTCACATTAAAAAATGATTCACATTTATGTAATTTTTACATTTTAATGCTAAGGGTAAATAAGTAATTTTTAACATTTCCCCCCTCAAACCCCCCAAATTGGTGAAACTTTAATTTTAGGAAGAAGGAGAGTTTTTGAGGGTTTAGTAAAAATCCCCAATTCCTTCCCCTCCTTTTTTTAAACTCACAAACAAGGGAAGGGCTTGCTAAAACCCTCCCTTTCCTTTCCTTCCCCTCCTAAAACCAACTCCCAAACAAAGCCTTAGGGGGCTCAATTCTCTTCTCCATGTATCTATAGTTTTCTCTTATGATCGGTAAATCGATGATCGAACCCAATATTAAACTTACTTTTTTCCTCTGTTGTACTATGATTTTGTTTTTAATGCTTTTGTGGAAGGTACACTCCCATATTGATTTCAAGGGTGCATTTAGATGTTAGTACTGCGCATGCAAACCTCCATCCGGGATTAGACCACATACGCAAAAAATAATCTTGAAAATGATTTACGAGGCTCGATTTGGTTTAGATCTAGATCTAAATTAGGTTTGGATAATGAATGTGGAGAAGAAAAAAAAAACTCACATAAGAATAAATCAGAAGGAGGAAAATTAAAGGGATAAGATATTGTAACAACCAACTAGGGTTACTGATACAAACCCAACTGCCAATGTCCCAACACCTCGCCCACGTAAGCCACCATCTTACCTGTCAGACTACGTGCAAGGAGGATAGTGCCTGCCTTCAGTTATTTTAGTGGACCAAATGCATTATTGTATTTTAATTGTTTAGTTTTTATTTTCTGCAGTGTCAGTTATTACGTTTCAGTTTTTGTAATTAGTGGGAAGTCAGTTATTAAGTTTCAGTTTTATGTAATTAGTGGAAAGAAACTGCTCATTATAATTTGTATTTAATGTTTTTGTCATTTGAATGAAAAGCATCAGAATTATTATCCCATTTACGTTACTTTTAAAAGCTTAGCCTTTTTGCTGAAAAGGTCTCCATCATTTGGTGCTTTCATTGAGCACTCTCTCCCTCCATGGCAGAAGGAACACGGTTCCGGAAGCTTGAAGAAACACAAGAGTCTCAAACAAACCATATCAATCAGCTTCGTGACTCTACCACCAAAACCTCTACCCAAATTTCTGAACTCACAGAACAAACCAACCAAACTGTCCTTCGTCTAAATGAAGTCCAAACTACTCTCACTACCTTGTTGGGGCGCCTTGATCAATTGACACTTAGCAACAATACCACTTCTTCAAACACACAACCTCATTTCCCTCCGGTCCTTCAACCTCGTGCCTTCAAGTTAGAGTTTCCTCGATTCAATGGCAGTGATCCATCGGGATGGCTCTTCAAAGCAACACAATTTTTTTGACTTCCACAACACCCCCCAACACCAAAAGCTCCAAATAACTTCCTTCCACATGGATGGACCAGCTCTAGCATGGTTTCAATGGATGCACTCTAATTATCCATTTCATGACTGGAACGAGTTCACGCAGGCATTAGAAGCTCGCTTTGGTGACTCACCATATACTGATCATATGGGATCCTTGGCCAAACTTCAACAGACCACCTCTGTGGCTGACTACATTGCCACGTATGAAGCATTAGCCAACCGTACCACCAACCTCCCTGCAGAATTTCTCCTTCGCAACTTTGTTTCCGGTCTCAAACCAGCCATACGACAAGAAGTCCAGGCCTTACAACCAACCACTATTTTTGCTGCCCAAGGATTAGCCAAACTACAAGAGGAGAAACTTGCTGATCTACACTCTAAACCCACTGCCATCACTACTCTAGCCTTGCCTGCACCAAAATCAACGACTTCGTCACGCCCTTCAGTTTCTTCACCTTCCCTTCCACCCGGTGTCCGTCGCCTCACACCTGAAGAAATGAAAACCCGTCGTGAACAAGGATTGTGCTTTAATTGCGACGAACGATTCTCCCGTGGCCACAAGTGCAAACAGCCCTCCAATCTCCTTCTCATAGAGGATATCACTGACATTCCACCCGAACCTGACATCGACCCAATCACCCCCCTTTCAACCGAAACACTTGACATCTCTCTCCATGCCTTTGCTGGCCAAGACTCTCCTCGTACACTGCGTCTGCAAGGGTACATTAAGGGTGTCACGGTCCAAGTTTTAGTGGATGGCGGTTCAACTCACAACTTCATTCAACAACGAATGGCAAACCACCTTCATCTTCCCATAGATACCAATCACTCTTTTCCTGTTACAGTGGGTAATGGAGATACGTTGCAGTGCTCTGGTTTGTGTCTTGCTGTTCCTGTTCAACTTGCTGGACACATTTTTCACATTGATTTGTTTGTTCTTCCCCTCCATGGTGCTGATATTGTTCTTGGAGCTCAATGGTTGCGTCAATTAAGCCCAGTTACCTTCGACTACCGTCTCCTTACCTTGTCATTTCACCTCAACTCTAAACCTGTCACACTTCATGGATACACTCCTCCTATGTCCACCCCTATTACGTCATCCACAGTTAGACGTCATTTGGCTACCTCTTCCATCGCAACACTTTACCATCTTCACCTTAATACAGATTCTACATCCACTTCTCCCACTATTCCACACGACATTGCTAATATCATCCAACCCTTTCACCATCTCCTTGAGCCACCTAATGGTCTTCCTCCTCCCAGAAACCAAGATCACCGCATCCTCTTACTTCCAGGAGCCAAACCCATCAATGTCAAACCCTACCGATACCCGTACTTTCAGAAACAAGAAATTGAGCGTCAAGTTCGTTCAATGTTGCAAGATGGACTCATTCAGCCCAGCCTAAGTCCATTTAGTTCACCTGTCCTTCTTGTCCGTAAAAAAGACGGTACCTGGCGCTTTTGTGTTGACTTCCGTGCCCTCAATGCCATCACTACCCGTGACCGTTTCCCTATCCCCACCATTGACGAGCTCTTTGATGAACTTCGGGGCTCCAAATACTTCACCAAACTTGACCTTCGCTCCGGCTTCCACCAAATTCGCATGCACCCAGATTCCATCACTGCCACTGCTTTTCGTACCCACGAAGGACATTATGAATTCAAAGTCATGCCCTTCGGACTCTGCAACGCACCATCTACCTTTCAGGCCACCATGAACTCCATCTTTGCTCCTTACCTGCGCCGCTTCGTGCTCGTCTTCTTTGACGACATCTTGGTCTATAGTCCCACTTGGGAATCCCACTTAACCCACTTGAGTGCTGTTTTCTCACTGCTGGCTCAGCACCAATTGCACATCAAGTTATCTAAGTGCTCATTTGGACAGACCACAATTAATTACTTGGGCCATATCATTTCTGCTGCTGGTATTGCTGTTGATCATGCTAAAATTACAGCAATCTTGGAGTGGCCTATTCCTCGTAACATTACTCAACTTCGAGCTTTCTTGGGCTTGGCCGGTTATTATCGGCGCTTCATTAAACGATATGCTACTATTGCATCTCCTCTGACCTCTTTATTATGCAAAAATAATTTTCTTTGGACAGAGGATCAGGATAAAGCTCTCGAAAACCTCAAGCAAGCCCTCACCAATGCACCTGTTCTTCAACTACCAGATTTCTCAGCCCCGTTTTGTGTAGAAACAGATGCTTCTGGTAATGCCATGGGCGCTGTCCTCACCCAGCATGACCATCCTCTGGCGTACTTCAGCAAGCTTTTCTCTCCGAGAGTTCGTGCCGCCTCTACATATGTCAAAGAATTATGTGCTATCACCGAGGCTGTTCACAAATGGCGCCACTACCTTTTAGGCCGCGAATTCCTCATCCGTACAGACCATTATAGTCTCCAGCACCTACTCAACCAATCCATCCACACTCCTGAGCAGGAAAAATGGCTTTACAAACTTTTGGGCTTTCATTATCGAATTGTCTACAGGCCTGGCAAGCATAATGTTGCTGCAGATGCTTTGTCACGTTGTCCTACCATACATGCTCTTTCTGTTCCATTACCAGCCATCTTCACCAAAATTCAACAACTCCTACAAAAGGACCAGAAGTCTCTCACCATCATTGCTGCCTTATGTAAGGACCCCACTGCTTATCCTCATTATCGCTACACTGATGGTCTTTTGTTTTATAAAAACAGATTGTTCCTTCCTAATCCTTCCCCATTGTGCAAAGAAGTATTTGATGATCATCACAGTTCTCTTATTGGCGGCCACTCTGGATATTATCGCACCCTAAAGCGATTGACTCAAGCTTTTTATTGGCCACGGATGAAGGTAGATATCAAGAAGTGGGTTCGTCATTGCACTATTTGTCAACAAACGAAGTATGCTGCCACATCACCTCAGGGCCTCCTTCAACCGCTTCCCATTCCAACTCGCGTTTGGGATGATGTCACCATGGATTTCATTGTTGGTCTTCCTCTTTCACAAGGCAAGACTTCTGTTTTAGTAGTGGTTGATCGTCTATCAAAGTATGCGCACTTTATTTCTCTGCCCACTAGTTTTACTGCTCAGAGTGCAGCCAGTGCGTACATTCAACATGTTGTGAAGCTCCACGGTATCCCCAAAAGTATCACAACTGATCGTGGCTCGGTTTTCTTAAGCTCCTTTTGGCAGGAACTCTTCAAACAGCATGGCACAACATTACAGGTCAGCTCGGCTTACCACCCACAAACCGATGGACAAACCGAGGTTGTGAATCGTTGTCTAGAACAGTATCTCCGTAGCCTTACCATGGACAACCCATCATCATGGACAAAGCTATTACATTGGGCAGAATATTGGTATAATACTACATATCATTCTTCTGCTAAGATGACACCATTTGAGGCTTTATATGGACGTCCCCCTCCAACTATTCCTGACTATATTTCGGGTGGTACTCCAAACTTTGAAGTGGATCGCCTATTGCATGATAGAGACACACTGCTGCAAACACTCAGAAGCAACTTACAAAAGGCCCAACAACGCATGAAAGCTCTTGCTGACAGCAAACGCACTGATCGCCAATTTGCCATTGGAGACTGGGTCCTTGTTAAACTTCATGCTTATAGACAGCATTCCCTAGCCCAACGCCAATCCTATAAGCTGTCCCGTCATTACTATGGCCCATTCCAAATTCTTGCTCGCATTGGTTTAGTTGCTTACAAGCTCTCCTTACCCTCTTCCTCTCGTATACACCCTGTCTTCCATGTGTCATTGCTTAAACCTTTTTATGGAGACCCCAACACACCCAACAAGCTGGCCCTTCCAGAACCTGATCTTGAGAACCTTGGGGACAAGGTTTGTCCTGAAGTGGTGGGGGATGATACAAACCCAACTGCCAATGTCCCAACACCTCGCCCACGTAAGCCACCATCTTACCTGTCAGACTACGTGCAAGGAGGATAGTGCCTGCCTTCAGTTATTTTAGTGGACCAAATGCATTATTGTATTTTAATTGTTTAGTTTTTATTTTCTGCAGTGTCAGTTATTACGTTTCAGTTTTTGTAATTAGTGGGAAGTCAGTTATTAAGTTTCAGTTTTATGTAATTAGTGGAAAGAAACTGCTCATTATAATTTGTATTTAATGTTTTTGTCATTTGAATGAAAAGCATCAGAATTATTATCCCATTTACGTTACTTTTAAAAGCTTAGCCTTTTTGCTGAAAAGGTCTCCATCAGTTACTATCAATAAATTTCACCGTTAGATCAATTAGTTGATCCAACGATTATATTTATTTTCATCTTTATAGGGTTATGATCACCATATTTAATGTAAAAGTATTAAATATAGAAAATCATAACCATACAAAGGTGAAAATAAATATAAAGTATTAAATATGAGAATCATAACCATACAAAGATTAAAATAAATATAACCGTTGGATCAGCATAATCGTTCTAACGGTGAAATTGAAAATTGATTGGTAGTAATATTTGTAGTAACCTAATTGATTGTTATAATATCCTATCCAAAAATTAAATTGGAAAAATTTGAATTAAAAAAAAAAGTATTTTTACATCATACTTTAAGGGTGGATACTTGCCCCGCCTCTCCCTTACTGGGTCCGCCTCTGCATGGGGATGCATGAGCATGACACTTGGTAGCTCAAGGTCACGTGTGTGCAACCTATTTGAAGGTGAAGCAAGAATTTCCTATCGTAAGACTTAAATTCAATGGAGTCTCGATGAGTCTTCCTTGATTCACAGGGTTACTCCACCAAGAAATCAGTTACAACTATTATCATAAATTCGATTGGCAACAAAAAAGGAAAACATACATCGAGCCAAATATGAATCAAGTAATAAATGAAGATTAGGAAAAGTCGAAATTCTAACAACCATTCTCTCGATTTCATTATTTTTACGTGTGTCAAACTTGTATAGTAAGGCAATATTCTAAGGAATATCCTCCATGAAATTAACATAAGATATAAAGTGAGAACTGCAAGAAGGTTGTACTATGTGATATATCTTAAGTGGTCATTGTCCTAATTCAACTCTTTTGATGATATATCAATTGTTTCATATTTCTTCACCATTAGTTTTTGCGAGAGTAAAGACAAATGGACAGTTGCGATGGTAACAGTTGGTATCCGAACTTTGAATGCTCTTTGTTCAGCCACAAATTGTAAAACCCAATGTTGTGGGGAAGATGTGTTAAGATATCTCTGCCATATAATCTTCTCTAATTCATTCAAAGTAAACATCCAGATTTGTCCTTTATCCCCTCTTACCCTTTAAAACATTCACAAATGTCGATCATATTAATTCTTAAAACTTCACACATTAATCACTGACAACTACTAATGCGGTCCATATTAGTGTTGTTGGAGGTTTACCCAACAAAGTGTTGAATGTTTAAATATGGCTTAGAACACAATTAAGAGCTCTTGCTAAGTTGCTTTGGCCCAAAATTTGATAATGAGAACAATTAGAGCAAGATATAGAGTTCCAACCAGAAGTTATCAAGAGAGTGAATTTAATTTGCAATTTAACAAAAAACATCAAGTAACATCATGTAACAGTAAAGTGTGTATCATTTCAAAGGATCTAAAGTTATGTTATTTTAAGAGAGAGAAAAAAATAGATAAAGGAGGAGAGAGGGAGTTGACCAAAAAAATAAAGGGGTAGGTCCCACCTCTTTGTGAGAGTAAAAGGATATAAATTGTGTCATTTAAAAAGATAAACATTTTTTCCTTCTTTTATTATTGGTTAAAGATGTGAATTGGTAGTACTGCCATTACCACTATAAAGAAGATAATTACTTCAAGTAGGTGTATGTCACACTGAAAAACATGGACGGTTGTGGTCTGTGGGGATGATTATTAGTATAAAAACTTCATCAGTGTCCATTATTGAGCTACAAAAACACCAACCCAAAGTTGACGGCAAGATGCTATGCCAAACCATTGAAATGGACACATGACTTACCTCTTTGCCACGTACTCATGTATTATTAATTTCTTAGGCTTATGTGATGATGCCAAAAATAAATACTCTGTGAGGTTTGAAGTCCTTTATTTGATTGATTAACTATAGTAACCCATGCAGTGAAAGGATTTTCATTTCTTTGTCTTAACTTGTTTCAGGGTGTCAGAAAAAGCAAAGATAAAAACCCTTCCTTTGTTACAATATGAACCCCAGCTGCAGCAAGATGAAAACAGTTTCTCTTGTCCACAAAGCAACAGAACTGGCAAACAGAACACTAGTTTTTGATTTTGAGGGTACTCTGTTACGATCCACTTCATTATTCCCTTACTTCATGCTGGTTGCTTTTGAAGCTGGTGGGCTACTAAGATCTTTCATCTTGTTTCTTTCATACCCTTTGGTGTGGTTTGTGGGTGAAGAACATCTGGGTTTGAAGATTATGGTTTTCTTGTGCTTCTTTGGTATAAAAAAGGACACATTTAGAGTAGGATTAGCTGTTCTGCCAAAGTTTTTCTTAGAAGATGTTGGGTGGGAAGGCTTTGAAGCTGTAATGTGTTATGAGAGAAAAGTGGCATCCAGTAAGTTACCAAGGATCATGGTTGAAGGTTTCCTGAAGGAGTATATAGGGGTTGAGACTGTTGCAGCAAGAGAGTTGAAGTCCTTTAGGCTTTGTTTGAGAGTTGGTTTTTGGAGGGGAAGGAAGGGGAGGGGAGGGGTTTAGTAAGCCCTTCCCTTGTTTGAGAGTTTAAAAAAATGGGGGAAGGGAATTGGGAAATTTGGATAAACCCTCCAAAATCCTCCTTCTTCTTAAAATTAAAGTTCCCCCAAATTGGGGGGTTTAAGGAGAAAATATTAAGAATTACTTATCTACCCTTAGCATTAAAATATGAAAATTACATAAATAAGAATCATTAAAATATAATAATTATATTAATTTTTTAAAAAGGGTAAAATGATAAAAATATCTCATTGATCCTCCATTTTCCTCCCTTACCATTTTTTTAACTCCCAAACAAGGGGAGGGAATACCCTCCAATTTCCTTCCTTCCCTTCCCCTCCCTCCCCCTTGGATCCCCTTCCTTCCCCTCCCCTCCAAACTCCCAAACAAAGCCTTAGGGGGTACTTTATGGGATTGTTTGAAAAGAATAATTCAAATAATACCCCTTCATATGAAAATTACCATAAGGAGCTTTTCCACCATTTCAAGGTTTGGTCATTTTTATGTTTTTACACTCTGCCGACTCATTTTTAGGCCAGTTCCCTTCATATGGGTTTTTGATAAAAAAAAATTTGTATTATTTTTTAGAAGGATTTTTTTTTTTCATAAGCTGGAACTATGTGTTTGGATGTAGCATTTTAAAATCATTTTTAGTAAAAAATAAGGGTAAATTCAGTCAATAAAGATAAGTTATTTTTAATGAGCCCAAAACGACGTCATTTTGGGCGGAAATCAAAGTATTTTTGTAATTATAATATATTGCAGAGTTATATTAGTCTTTATCATTATAATTTTTTAATTTTATAACCCAAAATGACGTTGTTTTGAGCTCACTGTAAATAATTTTATCTCGATGGAGAAATGCTTTTCCCAAAAATAATAGGAGTTTATTTTTCTTATGTTGCATGAGAAAACAAACCATTCTTATACACTATAAAAAGATGTACCACTCTTTTTGTTTTAATAGATAAATTCCACACTTAATATATCTATCACATGATATCAGAATTTTTCTACGACTTACGATTTATTTTTCCCAAAATAATATCTTAGCTTTTTATTTAAAAGTCAAGAATATTGGCTTAAAAAGGTATTTTAACTCCGTTTTTAAGTTGGCATTCAAAAAAAAAATTCTCTTGGAAAAATAACTTTGTTTAGAGTCAAACAGCCTTGAGATATTGCTAACGAAAATGGAGTACTTTCTCATGTTATTGGATAAAATATTTCTCATGTCACTCATATATTGATATACGTATTTTATTTTATTTTTTTAATGGTGGAACCTACTTTAAATATATGTGTATAGAAAAATTATTTTTCTCATGTGAAAAGAGAAAAACAAAACCCAAAAAAAATATATATAAAATAAAAAAGGAAA
>JAVKPL010011307.1:0-48928 GCA_032173675.1 Gastrolobium villosum | reverse complement strand
ATGTCCTGTACTTGGTTCCGTTGGTGTTGCTGTCTGTTTCTGTTGAAGATGACAGGGGAGAGTGCTGAGGTGTGAGAGTGTTTGTTACGTATTAGAACCGCTCTTACAAAACAATGTGCTTGTTTCCTTGTGTTCAATACTCAGCG
The DNA here is from genome assembly GCA_032173675.1 of Gastrolobium villosum. Classification (NCBI taxonomy): domain Eukaryota; kingdom Viridiplantae; phylum Streptophyta; class Magnoliopsida; order Fabales; family Fabaceae; genus Gastrolobium; species Gastrolobium villosum. The sequence continues at coordinate 48,782 of JAVKPL010011307.1, read as the reverse complement.
GCACTTGTGGTTAATTTCTATTTGTAGCAGAAAGTCTACTTCCTCTAGCTTCATACTAAAAGTTTCAATTTTTCATTAGTGAGGGACAGAAATGCAAATCTAATTTGGTTTTCTACTTGCAGAGCCAACATGATGAGTTGGAAGCTAAGTTTTTAGAGGAGCGAGCACAGTTGGAATCTAAATACCAGAAGCTTTATGAACCTCTTTACACAAAGGTGTGTATGTTATTCATTGGTAGTGAGCTGTGGATCTTGTTTATGTGTCAGATAGCTTCTTTGGTTTTTGAGATTCTTGCTCAGAAAGGATTTATAATTTCATGGGGAATGATCAAATCTCTAATTTTCTGAAAGAATTACATGCTGCTTCACAATGGTAACAAATTATTTTTTGTCTTCAAATTGTTTTTTGGTGGTTATAGAGGTTTGAGATTGTCAATGGCGTGGTTGAGGTTGAAGGAATTACAAATGAAACAGTACTGGAAGAAGAAAACAAAGCTGCAGAAGGTAAGTTATTTTACTTTTGTTTACCAATCTAGCCATTTGCGTTCTCTTCTGATACTATTCTGGATTGTCCTTTTGATTCAGAGAAAGGAGTGCCTAACTTCTGGCTTACTGCGCTGAAGACCAATGAAATACTTGCGGAAGAGGTAGTGGAATTTATGCATATGTATTCTACAGTTTACATCTGTTAAAATGATTGTAGGATAATTATCTGCCTTTTTTTTCCTGTACTAGATCACTGAACGTGATGAAGGGGCCCTCAAGTATCTTAAAGATATTAAGTGGTGTAGAATTGACAATCCTAAGGGCTTCAAGCTGGAGTTTTATTTTGATTCTAATCCTTATTTCAAAAATTCTGTGCTAACAAAAACATATCACATGATTGACGATGATGACCCTATCTTAGAGAAAGCAATCGGGTAAGTAATTTCTGTTAACTTGTTAGGATTTATATTTGTGTTTTCATTTTCTGCATATGTTCTTTTTTTTTAAACATTGTAGAACGGAGATTGAGTGGCATCCAGGAAAGTGCTTGACACAAAAGATTCTTAAGAAGAAGCCAAGGAAAGGATCGAAGAATGCTAAACCCATCACAAAAACAGAAAAATGTGAAAGTTTCTTCAACTTTTTCAATCCTCCTCAAGTCCCTGAGGATGATGATGATATTGATGATGATGTTGTACGTCTCTAATTGATATCCATTTATTGGAATGTTGTAAAATGATAGTTGTTGACCATTGCCTTTGACATGGATAGGTTGAAGAGCTCCAGAATTTGATGGAACATGATTACGACATTGGGTAAGCCATTAGTGAATACTTGAGTGGTATATATCTTATTCCTTTGATCGAAATGAGGAAGCCTCTTGGGTCTATCTGTTGGTCTTGATTGATGGCATTAGATTTTAGTGAATTCATTATCTGATCTATCCTATTGGGAAAAGGCTTTTATTGTTGTTGTTGTATTATTTGTTCTATGGTTTTGCATCTTTTTATTTTTCTAAATAGTTTCCACTCAAAAAGTATTTTTTGAAAGGTGCTTTGACAGGTGAGTGCGAAACTGTTTATACTGCATGGACTTATGAATTCATGTTATTAAAACTATAATGGCTTTCCGTGCCATTGTTTTGATCTGATAAAGCAGAAAAACAACAGAACAAGCAGATATTAACCTATGGAAGAAAATGTTACCATTTGTAGAATCTCATGATGATAGATGTCACCGCATGACTGTTTATGGCGTTGTTTTAGTACTATTTTTGTGTTTTGAGGTGCACTTATGTTTGTGTGCATGTGCAGTTCTACAATCCGGGACAAAATTATTCCTCATGCTGTATCATGGTTCACGGGGGAGGCTGCTCAAAGTGATCTTGAGGATATAGAAGAAGATGAAAATGATGATGATGAGGATGGGGATGGTGATGGTGATGAGGATGAGGATGAGGATGATGAAGATGAAGATGATGAGGACGATGAGGAAGAGGAAGGGAAGAGCAAGAGTAAGGTATGGATACAGACTCCATAGTTTTGCTTATTCTGTTTCATTCTTGAATCAGATTACAGCTTGTTGATTATGACATGAGCTTTGTGTTAACTATCTGCTAAACTGTTTGGCGACTAGTATTCTTACTACATAATGTTTAGTTGGTCTAAACTGCAGAGTGGTGGCAGGACCAAACCTGGTAAAGAGCAGCTGACAGAGCGCCCTCCTGAATGCAAACAGCAGTAGTGTTTAGTTGCGTGCAACAGACCTGGATATATTTAGTGTCAGCGGAGTAATTACTATGTAGGCTCTGGGTTATTTCAGTCATAAGCTGCAATTTGAAATTTATTGTCTAGTCTTTGTTTTTTTTGTGGTTAATTTGTTAGGTCTCTGCTTGGGTTTCCCGGGTGTCTTTAGGTTGCCCTGTGATATGGATTTTATTTATTTCTTTTTTTTTGAAAAAAAAGAAAAAAGTGTCGAGTATATTTGTGTCGTTGTCCATATTTACTGTGTCTGTATTATATGAAACTGTACAGAACCTGCTTACATTGCTCTGCTTTTTCTACCAAATTTTGTGAATTCGTCCATTTGGTTAAAAACTGGGATGATGGTGTTCGGAGGAGGAATCATGCAATTGGTGAAAATTGATTTGAGTTAAACGATTCGAGCAAAGAGCTGCGAGGTACTGTCAATTGTGTTACATCATGGCGTTTGAAAAAGGAATCATACAACTGGTGAAAATTCAAGTTAGGCTGGCGAGAAAGCAACCACAAACACGTTTATTTTTTATAAGCAGACATGCAGACAAATATTGTCATCCAAAAAGACGAACAAGCTGCAATGAAGGAAACTTTCCCTACATTTGGGACAGTATAAATGTCATTTTTTATCTAACAAATATAATTTATTTTGGTGTCATCGTATTTTTTTGTTTTACACGTATATGTTATATGATTTAATGAGTTTGGCATCTTATGTACCTATAATAAAGTTCAACTTATCACATGAATTGTCAATATAAATTTAGGGGAAGGATACTCTGACAATCAAGTTATGTTACATCCATGTGACACCCAATCAATCTCACTGTTAGATCGATTATGTTGATCCAACGGTTATATTTATTTACATCTTTGTATGGTCATGATTTCTCAAATTTAAAACTTTATATTTATTTTCACATTTGTATGGTTATGATTTCACATATTTAATGCTTTCATTTTAAATATGGGGAATCATGACCATACAAAGATAAAAATAAATATAACCATTGGAACAACATAATCGATCTAACGGTGAGATTGATTGGGTGTCACATGGGTGTAACATGACTTGGTTGTCACACTATCCTTTCCCATAAATTTATATAAAAAGTTTTTAAAGCACCAAAATTAAACTAAAAGACGAGTGCCATTTCTTTATAAAAGAAATAATTTTCGCGCATCAATTTTCATATATATGGAAGTTGTGCACAGCTAAATTAATATCTGTATAAATTGAATTTACTAAATGCAGCGGCATCAGTTGGTGAATTTTGGGTGGGATCATAATTGATATGTACGGATAAACCTTTAATTTATCTTGTTTTATAGACTAAAATACTATGAATTATCTAGTTGAACAAGTCAAAAACTAGGGTTTAAGATGATAATCATGAACATTATCTGAATTTTATTTAATTAAATCATCGTCGTTATTTTTAAAGGATTTGTTGGCAAAAGGAGTCAAAGATGAAGTGATATGAGCCCAAAGTGCTTCAGCCCATCTCACTCCATGTGTACACCATCACAGCCCAATAAGCAAGGATCAGTTGAAGCAAGGACAGCAAGGCATGAAAGAAAAGAAGTGGAGGCCGCGTCACTGTTTCATGCAGGTGATGAAGAAGAGACGGTTCCAGAACAAGCCTTGGCAAGAAGAAGAACTAAGAGGCAGATTAGAAGGCCAAGGAGATTTGAAGAGTAAAGGGCGTTACAAGTCTTGTATTGTTACAAGTTAGTTAGAAGTCTGTTAGTGAGTTAGTTAGCCATAACCGCTTGGTGGACAAGTCATCTTGTGTATCATTGCTGAACCTTTGGATATAAAGGGGTTGTAGCACAAGTGTAAAGGCATTGATTGAATAAACTCAGAATTTTCAGAAACTCTCCTCTCTTCTGTTCTTTCTTCTCACCTATTCTTCCTTCTTGATAGTTGATATCCTATCAATTGGTGCTTTCATCTTCTTGAACTATGGCACCTGAAACCCGTTCTAAGTCAACCGATGATCGATGGGAACAAACTCAATCTGATGTTGAGGTTCTCAAGGAACAGATGCACCGACAATTCCAGGAAATCACATGCAAATTGGATGCGATTTTTGATAACTACAGGGAACGGGACTCTTCTCATTCAGCATCTGCATCACACAGCCAACATTCTGGATCACGCGAACTTCAAGCAGCCAAGAATTTGCGTATCAAGGTTCCGAGGTATGATGGTTTGCATGATCCTCAGGATTGGATCTTTAAAGTAAATCAATTCTTTGATTTTTATGAGATCGTGGAGGAACAGCGCTTGAGAGTAGCTCCATTTTATTTTGATGGGAAAGCCTTGGCTTGGTACAAATGGTTGCATAAAAATACTGTCATTACATCCTGGGATGGTTTTCTGCAAGCCCTTCAAATTCGTTTTGGACCAATGGAACTTGAGGATTATCAAGGCAAATTAGCCAAGTTGGTGCAAAAAGGCTCGGTGATGGAATATCAGGCAGAATTCGAAACCTTGTCTAACAAGGTAAATGGCCTTTCTGAATCCTTTCTCCTCAGTTGTTTTATTTCGGGATTACAAGTTCAAATCCAACATGAAGTTTCTGCTTTCCAACCCTCTACCTTAACTAAAGCCATAGCCTTAGCCAAAATTCAAGAGTTGAAACTCCAAACCAAAGCCACATATCCTAAAATTCATTCCCAATACCCACCTCTATTACCTACCCCTACTACTTACACCACCAGTTCCAAGAATAGTGAACCTGTTAACTCCAAAGCCCAACCACATAAAACCACACATCGTTTAAGCCAAAGTGAAATCCAAGACCGCAGAGAAAAGAAACTTTGTTTTTATTGTGGAGACAAATATTTTGTGGGCCACAAATGCAAAGCATCAGTTCATATTCTTATTGTGCCTGATGAGGAACTGCATGAACCTGAGACCTCTCCTTTCGAAACACCAGACCAGCCTATTCTTTCTGCAGAAACTGTGAATGAGGATTCACCCCATATCAGTTTCCATGCTTTGTCTGGATTTCTTGTACCACAAACCTTGCGTTTCAATTGTTATGTTGGAAAATCTGAACTCACATTGCTGGTGGATGGGGGTAGCACCCATAATTTCTTACAACCAAGGGTAGTTTCTACTCTCAAGTTACCTATGATCACGGATAAACAATTTGATGTAATGGTGGGAAATGGTCAAGTCTTAAAATGTGAAGGTCTATGTTCTGCTGTGCCAGTGCAAATTCAGCAGCATGTATTTTTGGTGGATTTCTATGTGTTACCTATACAGGGAGCAGACATGGTTCTGGGGGTGCAGTGGATGCAAGGACTGGGACCTATAGTGTTGAATTATCAGCAACTTACCATGGAATTTACATGGGAGAATACATCCATCAAACTCCAAGGAGACAAACATCCCAATCCGATATCAATCAATCAGTTCAGAAGGATTCAGCATTCTAATCAGGTGGCTTCTTTGTATCAACTTACCTTATTGAATTCTGATGTTCCTGCTCCAGAACCTGAACTGGATCCTCGGGTGCAATCCTTGCTGCAAGAATTCGACAGTATCTTCCAGGAACCAAAGGAGTTGCCACCACATAGAGAATTGGACCATGGCATTCATTTGCAACCTAGTGCACCACCTGTCACTGTTCGGCCTTATAGGTACCCTCATTTTCAAAAAAATGAAATTGAGAAACAGGTGTTACAAATGCTTGATTCTGGATTTATCCGAAATAGTACCAGTCCATTTTCTTCACCTGTCCTTTTGGTTAAAAAAAAGGATGGTACATGGCGTTTCTGTATTGATTATCGAGCATTGAATACCATTACTATCAGGGATAGATTCCCTATTCCTACGGCAGATGAGTTGATGGATGAGTTAGGAGGAGCTCAAATTTTTTCAAAACTGGATTTGAGGGCAGGATATCACCAAATTCGAGTTTGTCCTTCGGATATTCATAAGACTGCTTTTAGGACCCATCAAGGTCATTATGAATTTCTTGTTATGCCTTTTGGGTTGACAAATGCCCCATCGACATTTCAAGCAACAATGAACTTAATATTGCAGCCATTTCTTCGCAAATTTGTTGCTGTGTTTTTTGATGATATACTAATCTATAGTTCTTCTATGGATAGTCACTTATATCATTTGAAAATGGTACTCACTACATTGCACCAGCATCACTTTTATGTCAAGAGAAGTAAATGCTCGTTTGCACAACCTCAAGTAGAGTATCTTGGTCATATTGTATCTGCTGCAGGGGTCAGTATGGATGAAAACAAAGTTGGTAACATGCTCAAATGGCCTACACCAAAAAACATCAAGCAACTAAGAGGATTTTTGGGACTTACAGGATATTACCGCCGATTTGTATGTAACTATGCTGCCATAGCTGCTCCACTCACTGACTTGCTTAAGAAAGACTCTTTTTACTGGACTGAAACTGCTCACCTGGCTTTTGAACATTTGAAGAGAGCAATGTCTTCGGCACCAGTACTTGCTCTCCCTAATTTTGAGCAGGATTTTGTGATTGAGACCGATGCTTCTGATCTGGGAATAGGAGCAGTGTTGTTACAAGATGAGCACCCTATTTCTTATTTCAGTAAGAAGCTCACTTTAAAAATGCAGAAAGCTTCTGCATACGTGAGAGAGCTTTATGCTATCACGGAATCAGTCAAGAAATGGAGGCAGTATCTCTTAGGCAGGAAGTTTCTTATTCGAACGGACCAAAAAAGTTTGCGTGCATTGTTGGATCAGGTGATCCAGACACCTGAGCAGCAATACTATCTTGCTAAGCTTCTTGGTTTTCAATATTCCATAGTGTATAAGCCAGGGAAGGAAAATAGAGTGGCTGATGCACTCTCTCGTTACCCTTCTATGATGGCAGTCCAAACAGTTGCAGTAATCAATTTCACCATGTTGGAGGATTTAAAAAAAGAAAACGAGTGTTCTGATTTCTTTAAACAGAAATATCAGCAGCTACTTGAGGATCCTACTGCACATTCTGAATTGGAGGTTCGTGAAGGACTTTTGTTGTGTAAAGGGAAGCTATTGTTGGATCCTACTTCAACCATAGTTCCCCAGATTCTTCAGGAGTCCCATTCTACCTTAGCCAGTGGTCATGTAGGAATTCAAAAGACCTTAGCTAAAGTTTCTGCCAGTTTTACTTGGCCTGGATTGAAGAAGGCTGTCAAGGAATTTGTAAATTCCTGCATTGTTTGTCAGCAAATAAAGTACTCCACACAAGCACCTGCTGGCCTCCTTCAACCTATACCAGTTCCTACACAAATTTGGGAAGATTTGTCATTAGATTTTATAATCGGTCTTCCTATGTCTTATGGCTACACAACTATTTTGGTGGTAGTTGATAGACTTTCTAAACAAGCTCATTTCGGTGCATTACCAAGGCGATTTAATGCTAGCAAGGTGGCTGTGTTATTTTCTCAGATGGTGTGCAAACTTCATGGAATACCTCGATCACTGATTTCTGACAGGGATCCTTTGTTCCTTGGGAGGTTTTGGACTGAGTTGTTTACACTCAGTGGGACTAAGCTTCGACACACTACAGCATATCATCCACAATCAGATGGCCAAACTGAAGTGGTTAACAGGATTCTAGAACAATACCTTCGATGCTTTGTGGCTGACACTCCTAGGCAATGGTCTAAGATTCTTCATTGGGCAGAATACTGCTATAACACCACTTATCATAACTCAGCTGGTATGTCCCCTTTCATGGCTGTCTATGGACGAGCCCCCCCATCAATTTTAAATTACTTACCAGCCACGGCTACAGAAGTTGAAGTGGATAACATACTGATGGGAAGACAAGAACTTCTGCAGCAATTGAGGACCAATTTGATGCATGCCCAGGAGATCATGAAGCATAATGCTGATAAACACCGCAGAGATATTCTCTATAAAGTGGGAGATTTCGTATGGGTTCGACTCCAACCTTATAGACAATCTTCAGTAGCTAATCGGTTGTCCCATAAATTGGCTAAAAGGTATTTTGGTCCATTTGAAATTCTCAAGCGTGTTGGCCAGGTTGCATATAAATTAGCCTTACCTTCACATGCCAAAATTCATCATACATTCCATGTGTCCTTATTGAAACCTTTCAAAGGGGATCATACTATCACTCCTTGTTATCTACCAGACTGCTTTCAAGGAGGTTTTCCCATTTTGGAACCTCAACAGGTATTGGCTACTCGCACGGTTTCTACTGACAACAAACTGGTTCAACAGATACATGTTCTATGGAATGGCATGACAGAGAACAGTGCAACATGGGAAGATGTGGATGATTTTTCTAAGCAATACCCGAACTTCAACCTTGAGGACAAGGTTGATTTTAATGGGGATGGTGATGATATGAGCCCAAAGTGCTTCAGCCCATCTCACTCCATGTGTACACCATCACAGCCCAATAAGCAAGGATCAGTTGAAGCAAGGACAGCAAGGCATGAAAGAAAAGAAGTGGAGGCCGCGTCACTGTTTCATGCAGGTGATGAAGAAGAGACGGTTCCAGAACAAGCCTTGGCAAGAAGAAGAACTAAGAGGCAGATTAGAAGGCCAAGGAGATTTGAAGAGTAAAGGGCGTTACAAGTCTTGTATTGTTACAAGTTAGTTAGAAGTCTGTTAGTGAGTTAGTTAGCCATAACCGCTTGGTGGACAAGTCATCTTGTGTATCATTGCTGAACCTTTGGATATAAAGGGGTTGTAGCACAAGTGTAAAGGCATTGATTGAATAAACTCAGAATTTTCAGAAACTCTCCTCTCTTCTGTTCTTTCTTCTCACCTATTCTTCCTTCTTGATAGTTGATATCCTATCATGAAGATTAGATAAGATAAAGATCACAACCATATAAGATGAGGACACAACCAGATAAGATGAGGACAACAACTAAGAAGAGATGATAGAGGAGACCAAAAACAAGAAGATTGGATCTTATCAAGTTGTTGTAAGAGGAAGCTTAAGCCCCCAACTCAGGGCTTAAGCGCGCCACAAGAAGAAATCTCCAGCTCGAGGAGCGCGCTTAAGCGCCCTCCAGCGCGCTTAAGCGCGCAGCGCGAAATTTGCAATCACTGACCTAGGGCGCTTAAGCTTCTGAAGCAAGCTTAAGCGCCCCAGGAAGCCCAACTTAGGCCCACTGGAAGTATTCTACTAGGATACGAATTCTTTACCCTTAAAGAGGCATTTTGGGGTCAGAATAATTACAACTACACATTGCAACACACTTCTTGGAGCTAGGAGTCAGAGGTTCATGTTCGTGAGCGGCGGAGACAGATCGGAGTCAAGTTTTCACTGGAATTATTGAAGATTCACCAATCACCGATGGAGTTTGGGGGAGCTTTTCTAGTTTCTTTTATGCTTGATTTTGCCATGTCTGGCTAGTTCTTTAAGTAATTAGGGGATGATGGAACCCGATTGAATCGTATGCTTATGAATTAATTTGTTATGAATTCTTTTCATTTTATAGTTGAATAAATTTATCTGTGTTCAATGCTTTCTATAAGTTTGCTCCTTATAGAAAGATCTTCGGGGATTGTATGACAATAGGGATGTTTGTGCATGAACCTTTATTTGATAAATTTATCATAATCCTTGTGATCTAGGAATATGAATAGGAATAGACACAGGTAATTATGCAATCTTATAATTCTTGATCTTAATGCATGCTTTCTTGGGGAATAATCGGGGAACTAGAGTTCTTCCAGGATCACATAGATTTAGGGTAACAAGGAATTGAGCCCTAATTAACATAGATAGAATTAATTGACAATATATTAAGAATAGATTCTTAATAAATTAATTCATAACATATTGAGGAAATCGGGGGAAGTCAGAATCCTAACTACGCTCATTTCAATTCTTAAATCTACCATTATATTTTTCAATTGTTCCTTTAAATTTAGAATTTTATTTACATGTTATCAATTTCTTTCCAAATACCTTGTACCTATTATTATAGTTGCATTTAGGTTTTTATATTTTATCTCGTAGATGAACTTTCATTTATTACAACTGATTTACAAAATAATAATAAATAATTATTTTTTGCAAGGATTTGTGTCGTTAGCATTTGAAATTTTACAAATTTGTATTTACAAAAATAAAAATCAGATTTACGAATTTGATTACTAAAGAAGAAGGATGAAATTTTAATTTAATTATAAAAATATGTTGGTGGGCCGGCCCTGCGGGTCGAGGCCCAGTTTGCCACATCTAACTATCAACATATAATAGGTTTTTATATTTATTCACACAAAAAATCTTATAGTCGCATTTAGGTTTTTATATTTTATCTCAAATATGAACTTTCATTTATTACAATCACGTTTAAAAAATAATAATGAACAATTATTTTTTGCAAGAATTTGTGTCGTTAGTATTTGAAATTTTACAAATTTGTATTTACAAAATTTAAAATCAGATTTATGCCTTTAATTATAAAAAAGGATGAAATTTTAATTTAATTATAAAAATATGTTGGTGGGCCGGTCCTCCGGGCCGATGCCAGTTAGCCACCTCTAACTATAAGCATCTAATAGATTTTTATATTTATCCACACAAAAAGTCTCTTATAGTTACGTCTAGATTTTTTTATTTTATCTCACATATAAACTTTCATTTTTTACAATCATATTTATAAAATTTAAAAAAGAAGTAGGATATTAATGCACTTGTCTGCCACTTGCATCTACCATCTTCCAACATTATGATTGGAACAATGCAGCATTACAAATAAGCCATTCCGACAAAGCCAAAAAAGTCAGACGTATGAAGAAGGCAACCATCTACCTTCATATTGAAATATGGAGTTAAATTTCGAACATTTAAATGTCAGTTTCCAACGTTTCCAATTTCAAACTGACTTGTAAAAAAAAGGCTTTTCAACAATTCCCATATAAAAAGATAGTGAGAATTTAATACAGCTGTCTCCCACTAAAAGATGTTAAATTATTTTTCCACCAATAACAACTTCAAATTTCAAAATTTAAAAAAGAAGTACGATATTAATGTACTTGTCTGCCACTTGCATATACCATTTTCCAACATTATGAGTGGAACAATACAGCATTACAAATAAACCATTGAGACAAAGCCAAAAAAGTCAGACGTATGAAGAAGGCAACCATCTACCTTCATATTGAAATATGGAGTTAAATTTCAAACATTTAAAGGTCAGTTTCCAACATTTCCAATTTCAAACTAACTTGTAAAAAAAAAAGGCTTTTTAAACAAAATCTATAATAATAATTTCATATTAAATGTTTAATTAATAACATTATAGTTTTTGCGAGTTAAATTTAATTATATAAGAAACGTGTTTTGTAAATTATAAAAATTATATTTTAATTTATATAAAATAATAGTGTTAACCAAAGAAATGGTAGAAGCATTAAAATAATACGATTTATAAAATAATATAAACTAACGTAATTTATCTTAGAAAATAACTTTGAAAAAAAAATTCACTACAAACGAAACGTTTATTCCTCATCGACTAACCCTCGAAAAAAAGGTAGATGCATTAATTGGATCTTGAAATATGGAGTTATATGCATGACGTTTAACTTCTCTGTGTCAGCAATTAAAATATTTGGTATTAATTTTACATATATTTTAAAAAGTTATTTTTTCTCTTTTAATTTATAATTTTATATTTTTATATTGGTTATTACATCTTCATCTAATAGAAGAACAACTTGACAAGATGATGAAGATAAACAGACAGAGAAGAGAATAAACATGTGCACAAAAGCTAATTACCAAATGAAAAGACCCAGTAACACATATCCTATTTATACACAAAATAATTTCGTTTTTTAATGATTAAGCCCAATAGTGAAATATTAATAGGGTCAGCAAGCAATTACCTATGCAAAAAGTAGTGCAATATTAAAGATGAACTCTTTTCTCACCTTTAAGTTTAAATTTTGAATTTGAATACTTTTCCACCTAACAATGCAAAAAGTAATGAAGGACAGAGCGACACGTCAACAAAGTTTCCAATGGTGGATTTAAGATTATATATATTAAAATATTCATTAATTATATAGAAGAGTGAGACAATGGAGAGATAAACACATATCGACTGAAGATCCTATATATTTTTTAGGGGTATAGGGCGTTGCCTACTTTTAGGGAAGAATAGGATGAGTTGTCTGTCAGTAATCAAAATTCAAAAAATAAATTTTAAATTTTAAATTTCAAGTTAAAATTCAAATTTAAATTTTGAAATTCAAGGAGCACATGTATTCTTTTAATTATTTAACAAAACCAATGAAAAGTAACTCCTTATTAAATGAGTTGTCTGTCAGCATTCAAAATTCAAAAATCAAATTTTAAATTTCAAGTTAAAATTCAAATTTAAATTTCGAAATTCAAGGAGCACATGTATTCTTTTAATTATTTAAAAAAATCAATGCATAAAGTATCTCCTTATTAATTGAGTTGTCTGTGAGGATTCAAAATTCAAAAATCAAATTTTAAATTTCAAGTTAAAATTAAAATTAAAATTTCGAAATTCAAGGAGTAGTCAGATATATTTAATGCACTGTCTGCCACAAAACCCTAAACCCTAAACCCTAAACCCATTAAAAGAAATTTCAAATGTCAAAATATTTAAAAAATCAAATTTCAAAAACAAAATCGAAATCATATTTTGAAATTTTAAATAGAAATCACATCTTGTTTTAAAGGAGCTGATCATTCCAACATAGAAATCATGATCAGTTTGAATTTGAAATTTGAAAAAAGCGTCTCAATTCAATTTTAGAAATCATCACCATTAAAGTCTGACATGAAACAGCTGAGTGGGACAGTTGGGCATTGAATGAGGTGTCTTCCACCACAACTCAATAATTTTTTTTTATTTGATTTGTAATTTATATTTACAATTTTAAAATGTTTAACAATATTTAATAATTTGAATTTGCCAAATAAACAAAGTTTTTAAGGGGTAGTGGTGTGAACAGAAAATACTATCAACTTGCAAAATAAAAGGAGATTTCTAATTTTCTCCATTTAAATAAAACTAATGACGATTTCATTATTTTTCTTTATTTTCCAAATAAATTTTGAGTCGTTGCAAATGCTAACATTAAACCACTAATAAATTATATATATTTATACCTTGACATTAGGGGTGGAGTGGGGAACGAAACAAAACATGAACAAAGGCTACGTATACACCCGAAAATACAAATTATTAAATTTTAACATTTCAAACAAACATTGCATGTAGAGAGACGAACACAACCACTTATTTTGAAGTGAGATCCGTTGATCAAATGCTTCTTTTTGTCACCATTATGTTCAAGCCATGTTTCATATGAAGGAAAACGGACATACTTGGAGATATGGGATGGCCTTCGACGACGTGGATGTGATACTTGCACAATATAGAAGCAGCAACAGTCTTCATCTGAGTGAAGCTTATGTTCTTACCCAAACAACTTCTTGGTCCAGCATTGAAAGCAATAAACTTGGAAGTTGGAAGAGGGTACATGAATAATCTCTCGTCTCTTAGAAATCCATGTCTCTGGTCTAAATTTCAAGCAATCTTCTCCCCATAATCCTACGACCACTTGGAAGAATATCAGATTTCAATGCACATTTGTGCTAAAAAGGAACTGGAGGATAAAGCCTTAAGGCTTCACATATACATGCATGAAGGTAAACTAACCCATTAAGCCCTTCCACACCTAAATCCTTCCAATTACCTTCTGTTTCTGGTCAATTTTCTCTGATCTCTTCAAGAATCTTAGCTTCCATAGATAGGTGTGTTGAGACCAGCCAGAAAACCAAGTGAGGCCTGCACAAATTGGGTCTCTTCCAGCTGCAAGAAGATTCATTGTTGTGTCTCTAAGAAACTTATATATCATCTATTTTTCCCTTTCCTTCTGCATTCATATTTTTTGTAAGAAGAAAAAACAGAGGAGCAATTTCTCATGCTAAGAAGTTAATGCTCTAGCCTTGCATTCCGCGTTTCGATGTGATTATTTCATACAACATTTGATCAACAATTTTCTGGCCTTCTTTGAACTTCTTCTCTTTTCCAACTTGAAGCCATTTCTGCAGCTTCCATAACCATCTTAGCATGAGAAATCTGTAGAACAGTGCATCCATTAAAAAGTCAATAACCATATTGGAATCTTAGCATGAGAAATCTTGTATGCTGCATCCAACACTTCATACAAATAGAAAAACACAACCATAAGCTCAAGATCATGAAATAGACCAAAGCTTGATGGTTTAGTTTAACCCCAAATCAAAGTCACGGATCAATGTTCAATACGTGACCGATACTGGTTGTTATTACCTTCTTGAAAAGCATAAATTCAGGTGTGCAAACTGCACCAAAATCTCGTGCAACATCCTGTGACTGCAACCAAATACATTTCATCAAATATCAGGGTTTTACCAAATTGAAAATAAAGGTAAAATCAGATAGAGAATTCAAAATTGAAGAATTTAAAAAGAATACGTGATGGTGAAAGGATTTTCACGATTTTCACTGCATCAGAGAGAATAGGAGTTCAGAAATTGAAAATAAAAACTAAAACACATTCCAAAGAATTCAACATTAGCAACTAAAACAAAAGAAAAAAATGAAAAGAAACATAATGCATGATTGAGAATTCAAAATTGAAGAAATGAAAAAGAATACCTGATTGTGAAGGGATTTTCACTGCATAAGAGAGAATATGAGATCAGGAATTGAAAAGAAAAACTAAGACCCATTCCAAAGAATTCAACTTTAGCAACGAAATCAGAAGAACTGGAAAAGAAAAGAAAAGAACATAATGCATGATAGAGAATCCAAAATTGAAGAACTGGAAAAGAATACCTCATCCACGTAATGCTCCCACAAAGTGCACTCCAGCTTATGACCCCTACACGTGTGTTGCAGCAAGCACAACGTTAATACGCTTAGAATATTAACTAACAGAGCTGGACCAAAAAGCACTTTTACAATAAATACTTGTTAGTACCTTAGGTCGTCAAGCTCCAACACCACCATTTTTGTCTTCCTACCCGAAACCACACGATCACAAACTTCCACAATTCCTGAGATTAAACCAATGACGTCTAAAAAAAAGCATAAATTAGTTTGAGGAAAAAAAAATAAAGCACGGCTACAAAAAAAATTACAGAACAAATGCACTCGTCACTAAACCCTGAAAACACAAAACTATTAGCGCAATGAGTTTAAAGATAAGGAGATAGTCATGATACTGAATAAACCAATTAGTTCCAAAAAAATAAAAGGCAGGAAAGACTATGGGAAAAAGAAAACCCGCAATGACTACGGTAAAATGGATAACAGTAAGGAAGAAACAATTACCGACTAAATATGGGGAGTCACAACTTGTGTCCTTTTAAATGACACACACTAAACTCATTGCAGATATATATATATAATACTTACCTGTGGTACAGTGACACCATTTCTTTTAAAGATATTTCAATCGATTCATCGTTTCACGACTAGTCCGATTTGAAGCGAATTTCGGGATTAAGACTTTAAACTCCTCTTAAAGACAGTACTGCTAAGGATCAAACGTCTGCTCTAACCCCTACTCAATTCTCTGACACCAACTAAACTACCATGATTTGATTGCCGTAACGATTAAGAAGCATTATCAATACCTTGAGTCACTTTGATACACAAAACTTTGCAATATCATAAGTTATAGATGTTACTGCTTTGATGTTTTGGACCGGTAAGCCTGAAAAAAATAGCCTGTTCCTTGTCAGGAATAAATATATGGTTAAAAAACACACATGATGATTAACCCTGTTTTACACTACTAAAATTGGATAACAAAGGTTCAAGAGGTGGCAACAGATTTAAATGACATGAAATTAAATACTGTTTTTATGTTTTCCCATGATATTATGCTGAGACTATTTGCAGCAATAATTTGAAGTTGTAATTAAAGTATCACATTTTGACCCAGGCTAAATTTAGATAACACATTATATTTATATATGAGGTATTTCAGTTAGTTGTCTTGCAATTTACATACAGGCAGTATTTTATGAAATTGATTAAGTAATCAAAGTGCTAATGATGTCATAATTGAATTAAAAAAAAGTTAATTTTAATTAAGCATAAATATAATTGACAACAATTACTAACAGATGACCATTTTTGCACTTTTACAATTATTGTTCCTTTCATCATAGCTCCAACACCACCATTTTTGTCTTCCTACCAGAAACCACATGATCAAAACTTCACATATATTCCATGACGTCTAAAAAAAAGCATTAAATTAGTTTGTAAAGCACGGCTACAAAAAAAATTACAGAACAAATGCACTTCACTAAACCCTGAAAACACAAAACTATTAGCGCAATGAGTTTAAAGATAAGGAGATAGTCATGATACTGAATAAACCAATTAGTTCCAAAAAAAATAAAAGGCAGGAAAGACTATGGGAAAAAGAAAACCCGCAATGACTACAGTAAAATGGATAACAGTAAGGAAGAAACAATTACCGACTTAGGGGGAGTCACAACTTGTGTCCTTTTAAATGACATACACTAAACTCATTACAGATATATATATAATACTCACATGTGGTACAGTGACACCATTTTTTTTAAAGATATTTCAATCGATTCATCGTTTCACGACTAGTCCGATTTGAAGCGAATTTCGGGATTAAGACTTTAAACTCCTCTTAAAGACAGTACTACTAAGGATCAAACGTCTGCTCTAACCCCTACTCAATTCTCTGACACCAACTAAACTACCATAATTTGATTGCCGTAACACGATTAACTTGAAGCATTTCACCTACCTTGAGCACTTTGGTGTGCCAGGTACTAGGTTCACATGACGTTTTTCAATTTGCACCACCGGCCTGTTTTCGAGATTAATGAAGCCAGATAGCCCTTTGGTATGGGCATGACCAGTAAATACATGTGCATTTAAGTTTCACTATTTGGGTCAACCCTAATATGCGTGGAGTAATCCTCATTTCATGCCCATGAGCTGGCTTATATAATAATAATATTAAATCACACATCATAACCATTGCTCAATAAGCTAATCCCGGAATCATCCTTTTATGCTATAATCCGCAAAGCTTGACCACGGCTGACGCAACCCAACAAGATCCTTATGTTCTTTTAATCGGAAAAAAAAAATATTACAGATATTAATATAAAATTATTAATATAGTAATTACTTACCAGTTTAAATTTTTGAATTAAATTATTTCTTTATATGATTTTGGACTTAGACTAAGTGGTCAAGTTAAATATATAAATATAAAATTATTTATGATAAGCTTTTAGATTGAATTAATAATTGAATCACTAAACTAATAAAGGATAAAGTATAATCTGATTAGTATCTAGGCAACATCTGATTCAAAGAAGAATTTCAAAAGAAAACCGATACAAAACCCAATGGGTGTAGGTGTGACTAAATCGCGATTAATTTCATAACTGGCTCAAAAAATTGAAGTTTGTGAAAATACCGGAATGGGCACTCGCCACAAAGAGATAATCAGAATCGGTATATCAAAAAAAAAAATATAAAACAAAATAAAATACATAATATGAAAAATAGTAAACATTACAATAGCAAAATTTGAGGTAAGCACATAATATTAAAATATGGGAAATGATATTTTAACAACCAAGTTGTGTTACTACATATGTTACTACCAATCAATCTCACTATTAGATCGATTATATTGATCCAACAGTTATATTTATTTTCATCTTTGTATTATATTTATTATAAATCTATAACCATACAAAGATGAAAATAAATATAAAATATTAAATTTGGGATGAAATTATAACCGTTGGATCAATATAATCATCTAAAGGTGAGATTAATTGGTAACTTGGTTATTAGCATATCCTTCCCTTTAAAATATTCATTCCATTTTACTTAGTTTTCCCAACTTTTATTTGAAATTTCTATGTTAGTGATGTCGCTGGCTCGCTGCTTTCGTTTACTGGTAAACAACAGTATATGTCTATACGTAACTGCGCAATGTACTGGCTTGGAGGGGTCGTAATTAACAATTGACATACAGAATGGAGGATAAATAATTAGGAACTAGAGTTCTTCCAGAATCACATAGATTTAGGGTAACAAGGAATTGAGCCCTAATTAACATAGATAGAATTAATTGACAATATATTAAGAATAGATTCTTAATAAATTAATTCATAACATATTGAGGAAATCGGGGGAAGTCAGAATCCTAACTACGCTCATTTTAATTCTTAAATCTATCATTATATTTTTCAATTGTTCCTTTAAATTCAGAATTTTATTTATATGTTATCAATTTCTTTCCAAATACAAATCATGTTACCTTTCTTTTAATTGTCCAACTAAATTTGCGATAGTGAATTGGTGCTTGAGTTTAATCCCCGTGGGAACGATCTCTTACTCGATCACTTTATTACTTGTACGATCGGTGCACTTGCCGAGAGTAGCAACATGTACGTTCTATATTTATAAAGGGAAACCCCTATTAGGTCTTGCTAGCAGAAATGCATACGGATCATAATTGATTTTTTTTTCCAACCACTACAATTGATAGAAATTGGTGTTATGGACCTGTACGAAAGGGCCACATAATCGGCCCATTCCAGTAACCCGGTGAGAGGCCCATGTAGTCAAGCCCGTTTGGGCAACCCGGCGACGCTCAAACTCGGCCACTAAATCCCGGGACAACATAACGGATTACATTTAAAGGCACGTAACGCACGGCACGTTACCATCCATAACGGCCGACCAAGTTGTAATGACCACCGCGCCATGACAGCTCAGCTCCACGTATCAACCCTAGAAGCAGCCCCTATAAAAGGAAGGGCTATTCGACGGTAAAACACACTCTGATTATTCGACTCACTATCTTCACCACACCGATACTACAACCACACACTTTACTCCATATTTAACGATCAAGCTAGGTTTAGGGATATCTTACAATAGATACTCCTAACCAAGGCAATACGATCCAAATTGACCCATCAGCCTAATAGGGCTGAACATTCCTGTCTCTAAGACAGAATAATTGGGTTTTCATATTTGGAAACAGTTTTTGCATCATATGGCTTCATTTTATGACAAAAAAATCTGCATGTAGGCAGTTCTATTCTATGATAGTTCAAGTAGCCTCAATTAAACTGCTTACCTATGTAGCACCGACACCGACACGGGACACGTGACACGATACGACACGACACTCCGATACGTTAATTATAAAAAATGTTAGATTTCGCCACGTTAGGACACGTTTTGATATTAAATAATATTTTAAATTTATGTAATGTATATTATATTTAATATTCAACAATTTAACAAAAAAATGAAACTAAACTTATAATATTCATCAATTTTGCAAAGAAATATAAGATATCCCAAATACTTATATTAAACTCAATAAAATGGTAATCATAATCCAACGAAAAAAAGAACTTCTTAATAAAACAAATACTTATTTTTTTCCCCACTACATAGAATATGGATCTTGGATTTGAACATTTCAATGATTTTGACTGTGTTCCATGTAAATTTTGCAATTGCATTGATATTTTATGAAATGGGTAGACAGTAGAAGTGGGATAATATAAGAAAAGGGTGTGTTTGAAGGAAACTTAAAAAAAAAAAAAAAAAAAAATATTGAGCATAAATGAAGGAGTCCACAGAGAATAGAACTAACCATTGGGGTCTGCAAGATGTCCATTTCAGCATAACATGTCAAATGAATAAAACAAGAAGCAAAATAAATAAAAAAAAGTTAGAGATATAAAATATTTCGTACAGAAAATGTAAGTAGGGAAAGAAGGGTAATTAATAAAGAAGATTAAAGACTGGTCTGTAGGAAATATACCATTTATCCAATTCTTGGGAGGTTGAAAGTGATAAGCAGTTCTATAAGGTTGATTCGAGGAATCTGAAGATAGACTCCGAAGATTTCTGTAAACATGGTGGCTAGCTTCAATGGGAAGAACAACATTGCCATAAATGAGAGAGAAAAGAGCAAACAACAAAATTGGAGAGATGGCCATGGTGGCTTTCAAAGGAATCAATGAGATGGGATGTGGGAAGCTTGTGCTCTAGCTATTATTTATATAGAAAATACTGCTGGCTATGAAATGAGAAAGTACGTATGTGATTTATCCGATTAATTAATTGATAGTATTTTATTAAAAAAGATTCAAAGAAGCATGCAAATAAGTATTCTTAGTTCTTAAATGTTAAATTAAAGTCAAAAGCCAACTTTATTGAAGATTATGATTCAGAAAGTCAATAAAATACGATTTTACTATTATTTTTCTTTCAGTGTGACTCCATGGTGGTTTGCAGCTTGCTCACGTCTGTTTAAATATTTTTCAAGTTCACTTAACGTAAAACAGTAAAACTTGTCTAGTATATTATATATAAATTAAGGGTTATATTGCTCTCATGTTACATGCGGTAATATGACTTCTTACATACTCATCGATTTACATGTTTTTTTATTTCTTTTTTAATAAATAATGGGACCCACTATATTATTGTATCCATAAGATGAGATAATATATCTCCTACTACACACGAGTAATTTAACTCATATATTAAAGGATCAGAAATAATATATCTCCTACTACACAAGAGTAATGTAACTCATATATTAAAGGATCACAAATAATATATTCAAACATGGGGAGTTTTTCTTTTAAGAGATATATACATGTCACATGCTCCAGCAGTTAAAACATTAAATACTATATATTGCAATACATCATGTCATGATTTAACAGTATGTAAATTGTCGCACGGGTTAACCCAAATTCGGTAAAAAAAAAAATAATGAAGAAAAAAAAAGAGATTGACAAAACAAAAACCCAAAAGGGGAAGTTTCGTAACATTTTTTTGTGATGTTTCCCGTAGCAGCATGATTGATATCGTGTGCGGTTACCGACCAAGTATCACAGGAAAAGACTGAATTGGACTTATGAGGAAAACGTGGTTAGAATAATAAAATATAGCCAACCAGAATGGGAATGAAGAGTGTGAACACATGCACCTACGTACTAAACTACTAATTGATAAATGAGAGGACTTTTTAATCTAGCTTTCTTTTTCAACTTTGACTGCTACCTTGTGTTTGTGCCTTTGTGGTGTATTCGACTACTTTCCAACTCATATAACTTGTGCTTATCTAAAATGTTGTGTGCCTTATATATGTGCAGATTTTGTGCGCCAACTTCTAGTTTGGACTACAAACTTTGATTGTCTTATGGACCTGTGTGAAAGGCCCACGAAGCCGGTTCTCTTCAGCAACCCGGCAAGAGGCCGACACTGACAGGCCCATCATATCAACCCGGCAGAACTTGAACTCGGTACGTTACTCCAGGTAAATGCTTAAAACGGATCGTAATTAAGGAAGCATAACGTTCGGCACGTTACACCCAGTAACGGCCGACCAAGCTATAATGACCCCCACGCCATTACAGCTCAACTCCACATTTCAAACCAGAGGCAGCCCCTATAAAAAGGAGGGTTCATCGACAGTAAAGGACACATGATTAATCACTTTCACCACACTGACACCATAGTCATACTCTTTATAGTTAGATATCAAACTAGGTCTATGGGTATCTTAATAGATACTCCTAATCAAGGCTATACGATCCAAAGTGACCAATCAGCCTGATAAGGGTTGAACATCTCTGTCCTCAGGACAGAACAGATTGCATTCCGGATCTCTACTTAAAAGTCTTCCTTCAAATTGGGAAAATAGCCATTCATCTACCTCATCTTGCTAACAAAACCAGAATATATATTATTCTTTGAATTGTCTTTGAGAGCTTTATGCCACGAACTTAACTATTTAGTTGATGAATTCCATTCCTATTTAATTTCTCGCCATATGGTTCATGCAAACTGCTTAAAATCATTCTTAAAAACCACATTAAACATAATTTTTGTTGTGTTTTCGAAGAGAAAACCTTGATCAAGGGGCATGCCCATGTGAATTACACTAGGGCAACTTTTAGAAATAAATGGGAAATTTATTTTAAATCAAGGTTCATTTTTTCCAGTAGTTATTGCAAATAAGTTATTTGCAGTAAGTCCAATACAACGTAGTTTTGAGATAAAAATTATGGTTATTTTGTAATTTTAATTTATTTCGGGGTTATTATAGTGTTTATAATTATAATTTTTTAATCTTTCAATCTCAAAACGATGTCATTTTGAAAGTAAATGCAGATTAACTGCAGAGTATTTTTCTATTAAATTAAATATGAAAATTTTGGTAGGTACGAGTTCTAACTTTTAAAGAAGTTTGTCCACCTCCTTTTCTTTTTCTTTTTTATCTTTATCTTCTTTTTGTCTAATGTTCATGTCCACAATGCAAGGTCCACCCTTGATTGAATTTGTACAGTCATATTGACTCTCTTGAATGGGAAGATCACCATTAGTCAATAGCCAAATTGGAGATGGCCATGGTTGCTTTGGGGCTAAATATAGAATCTTGATAGCTATGGTTGAAATTTGCGAGGGAAAAATTGAAGGATAGATCACAAAAAGTCACGGCAAGAGATTATGATCTCAACTAGATCTTATCGAAATTTTGAAACAGAAATTTCAATATCGCCTGCCAGAGAGAATTTTTCAGGAAAATAAGCTATGCGTTAAAATTGGTGCCAGAATTCAACTCTTGAAGAGCATGGGTTCTATATATGCATTAAAGACCCATAAAGTTTATAAATAAACCATCTCATTCTATCTTACACGCATTTATAGGCACTGCTTTAAAAATTAATATAACTTGTCAACTTACAAATATAGCTTCTTTTTGGTCATTATTATAAATGCCAAGTTGCATGAAAGGAATTAATGAATATATCGTATCCAATTTTCCTTACCTTTCTTAATCTTTTCCTTACCTTTCTTAGTCCCTGTATTGAAAGTTTTTATTTTTAATTTCTATTCTCCTTATAAGTAAAAATCCAGCCAAATATGTTATAAAAAAATAAAAAAATCAGCCCAATATAATTTTACAAAAACTCTTATCTTAAAAGGAGTTTTTTCATAACGAAGAAAAAAATTAAAAGCTAAAAACTGCCATGACAGTTTTTTTAAGATGTATATTAGCTTTTTGGAGTTCTTACATTTATTTTCCAATTATATTCTTATTCTAAATTTTATCATTTACCCTAATAACAAATCATTTTATCTTTCTTCCTTTAAAACCCTAAAAACAACTTTATACAATTATTAAACAGTTTTTAGCTTTATTTTTTAAATTTTTTTACTCTAACTCCAAAGTAGCTTTTAACATAAAAAAAAGTGTCAAACAGGCTAAAGTCTTGTTCATGGGAAAAAGTGTTGAAATCAACGCAATCACACACAATCGGTAGAGAGAAAAGCGAAGAAATAAAGTGACAACTATTTATCCAGGTTCATCCAATATAAACTACATCCAACATGTCTGTAATATATTCTCTTCATCACACTCGTTACAAGAGTAATATAAACAGGATTACAAACCTAAGCAACAACAACTATTCATGAGTCCAAGATCAAACCAAACTACTAAAGAAAGAGAGAAATAAAATAAGCCGGAAACCCACAACAATACCAAGCCTCCGCGGTCCCGTTAGCTTTCTCCGCATCCCGCCAACAAGAGTCGTCATCTAACTATGAAGTATGAACCACATCCATAAAAAAATGTGTAACTCTTGCATACTACACAACCATGGGCTTAATTAACTATTTTTAATGTTTAATTAAGCAAGTAATTAAACACAGCCTTTCAGCCTTCAGGTAGTTCATGTAGAAGAGACGAGTCACATTCCTAATCTATTGTAAAGGATTCATTTTTAGTCCACAAATTGTCTATTCAATATTTATTTATTGGGAAATCATACTCTCATGTGGCATGAGATTGTCTCATGTCACTCTCACTTTGAAAAATGTGCCTTACTTTTTCCTTTTTTTCTTTTTTCTAATAATTGGTGGGACCCACTTCATTTGACTCTTAACATGAGACAATTTCTCTCCTACTACATGAGAGAAGTAATCTCTTTCTTTATTATATAATCCTCTTTGAATCAATAGCAAAATGACAAAGTGACATTTTTCTAAACCAAATATAGGTAAAATGAAATTAAGTAACTTATTTGCAATTTGTAATTTAGTTTTGGTATCAAAAAATGTAAGGTAAGAAAATGGTTGTCTCAGCTCAAGGTTTGGTGATGGTTTTTGAATCTATCAACAAATGCTTCTACCCCGTCAAGAAGATTACTTATGCATTTCTAGACTTATTCCAAGAGAGAGAGGTGTGAGAAGAAGAGAAGAGCTCATGAGTTTACTTCAGGGATGGATCAGCAATGAGATCATGGGTCAAATTGGGTTTTCAACGATTCATGGGCCAATCCAATGGTACTGCTTAATTACTGCCCGCTGATCTCTTTTATTTGGCCCTTGGAGCCTCAAATCTGTATACAAAGAAACTAAATAAATTATTGATACGTTTAGGAACGCACATGAAAAAACATGACAGAGGAAATCATATTTTCATGTTAAATGATATTACTTTTTCATATTGTGCTCACATTGAATATTGTGTTATTCCGTTTATCAAAAATAAAATAAAATAATAATGTGTTATTCATTTTTTTTTAAATCGGTGGGTCCAATTTCATTTGTCTCAGAAAATGGAGATAGTTGAAGATAACTTTATATTTATCTTTGCGCACTCGATAAACATTCTTTCCATTAATTTCAAAAGTTATTTTAGATGACTTTATCTAATCTTCATTTACTATCTTCTACTCGTCTTATTCTCAGAGTACAGTTCTAAAAATTGTTGTAAAACTCGGCCCGACCCGGCCGGGTCTACCCGGAACCCGGTCATTGGACCGGTTCGGGTCAAGCATTGGACCGGTCGGGTCAAGCATTGGACCGGTTATGCATCGACCTAGTCAAACCCCAGTCAAAATCGGTGACCCGGTCGGGTCATGCATTTTAAAAAAAAACCAAAATTATTTCATCTTATCAGAAAAAATGTATAAGTCATTGTAAATTTTTTTTATAATTTTATTTGCTAATATACTCTTCTACACTGACCTCAAAATTTCAGTTTCCAATACTGAAGCAATTTGCGAAATAATAAATTAAGAGAATGTGACATATGTTATTTTAATGTAGTTGAATTTGAAAAATATGATTTTAATGTCATCGAGATGTATGTTTATGGGAATTCTGAGTTGTAATTTAAATTGACATAATAATAGCATGTAATTTTATTTATTTTTACTTCATGTTTTTTGAGTTTATTTGTTAACCTTGTTTAATTCATTTTATGTATGAAAAATATAATTGAATTTATATATTCATATCTATATATTTTTTAATATCTTTATATATATTCGGATCAACCGGTCCGACCAGTGACCCAATAACCCAGTATCCTGACGGGGTCGATGCCCGGGTCAGGTTTAATAACACTTAAAAATTACTTTTTTATTAAAACAGTTGATGCATTAAATCATCGGGACTTGTATTGGTGCAAGTTTTTGGAAAAAAAAAAAATAAATATATTTTTTGAATCCTCAACAAAAATTAAAATTACAGACCAATTTAATCTCTTAAAAAAATGTTGACTCTTGATCCCTCTAAATTCCAAAAATAGACCCGGTTAGTCGAAATTGTGGTTCATCTGAAATTCAAAGAAGACCTACCTTTGTCCCTCAAAAAGACTAACATGTGTCTATTTTGAAATTTAGATGGATCACGAGTCAATTTTTTTTCTAAGGAATTAAATTGGGTCCCATGATTTTTGTTGAGGACCCAAAAAGTATTTTATTTTGTAGTAAGTTCAAGTTTTCTTTTTTTGTTTATATTCTTTTGTTTTTTAATATATTTAAAACTTTTTAAAAAAAAATTCTCGGGGGCATTGTCACCAAATCCCCGTTCCTAAATGTGCATATATAAATAAAATTGCTTGGGTCCGCTACTGCATTAAGGATTAGACTATTTCTCCGTCATGAAAAAATCCTTTCCCCCTAAATGCTAAAGAATTTCAAGAATTTACATTACTCAAAAATTGAATCCGAGCAATGCAAACCCCCCGCACACTCCAACTCACCAGTTAATGTAGAAAGTATCATGTAGAAAACTTATATAGGGATATTAGTTCGCATAATATAAGATAATTTATTTCATACAAGGGGAAAGATATTATAACAATCAAGTTGTGTTACTGTCATATTACTACTAATCAATCTCACCGTTAGATCAATTATATTGATACAACAGTTATATTTATTTTCATATTTGCATGATCATGATTTCTCAAATTTAATACTTTATATTTATTTTCACCATTTTATGGTTATGATTTTTCATATTTAATGCTTTCACTTTAAATATGGGAAATCATAACCATACAAATATGAAAATAAATATAACCGTTGGATCAACATAATCAATGTAACGGTGAGATTGATTGATAGTAACATGGTAATAACACAACTTGATTGTTACAATATCCTTCCCTTTTCATACAATATGTAAAAAAAGTCGATATGAATCCATTTATCTTTTGTGTGTTGCATAAGATAATTTATCAGATAATTTATCTTATGTAACATAAGAAATAATATTCAAAAATTTATTTGTTAAATTATATTTTTTCTCAACTTAAAAAGTATAATTTAATCATGACTGTTTGCAAACTATCACATAACAAAAGGAGAAAATAAGGTAGAGCAGAATAAAAGAAGTCATATCATGTGTATGATTACCCAGCCCAAAAATTGATAACGTATGCTTTATGCAGGAATACAAAGCGATGTCCTTCTAAGCATGTGTGCCGTATACTACATATATGTGTGCTAAATGCGAATATCATATATTGTTTGTTACTACCACTGAATCTGCTCCATCAAAAAATTTCTGTTTATCATTATACTATAATGAAAGCATGTCATGTCCAGATCAGGCGGCATTAAGCTCCGTATTTTACTGTTCCATTCATTTGACTATTATTTTTGGTGATTTACCAGATTCACAAGTGAAGTTAGTAAAAGAAAATCTATGCAAAGAAAAATAAATTAATTAAAATATTTATGTTAACATGTTGATAGGAACTTTTTGTCACGTTAATTGTTTTCTCAAATATTTATTTTGAACATTTTGATGACAAGAAAAAATTTCTCACTACTATAATGACTACTATATGCTTCCATGAATTTCATGAAGTATTTTATACTTTATCTTATTGTCATATATATTTTTTATTTTAATTTTTTGCTAAGTAGCCTAATGAGAATCAACACATCTCTAATTGAAATTATTTATTATTTTTAAAAATTAAATTGAACCAATAAAGCTCAGTACAATTAGTAGATAGTTCGATCCCGTAAGCATGTTGACATGGGTTCAATCCCTAGTCATTTGTATGAAAAAGACTTTGTTGGTAGAGGCAAAACTCATTTCAGTTATCTCTATGCCTCAAAGGTATTGATCTTCGGTTGTTCGGCCGAGGAATACCATGAATTATACAAAAAAAATCAAATCGAACATTAAATTGATGAAGACACTTGTTCATAATTTATTGATTAACCGTAATAGAATAAGTTATAAATAAATGAACTTGTTAGATAATGAAAATGGAGGTTCGTTTCTCGAAAGGGTGAAGCTATGATGCACGGACACGGACACGGGATATGGGACACGGGACACGACACGACACGCCGACACGTTAATTCTAAAAAATGTCATATTTGGATACGTTGGGACATGTTTTGATATTAAGTAAAAAATTTAATATATATAATATAATTTATATTTAATACATATAAGAGTCCATGATAAGTCATATAACTAATCAAATATTTAAATTTAATAACATAAATAATTATAAAAATAATTTTTTGTACTTTGTTAATTTTTCATATTATATTTCATAACAGAAAAAAATTAATTTATAAATTATTTTTTTATTTAGTTAATAAAATAAAATTAAGATTAAAAAAAAAAACGTGTCCCAGCGTGTCCAAAACGTGTCCCAGCGTGTCCGAACGTTGACCGCGTGTCAGAAAAGGTTGACTGCGTGTCCGAAAAACATGTTGGAACGTGTCGGAGAGTTGACCGCGTGTCCCCAAATATTGACCGAGTGTCGGACGCGTGTCCGAGCGTGTCGGAGCGTGTCCGTGTCCGACACATGTCCGTGCTAGTTAGGGGTGAAGTATATGGATTTGACATTAAATATTAGATTTTACGATTTTACGATTTTTTTCAATTAAAATGATTTCATCAAAATTCCAAACGTTTTTACGATTTTGCGATTTTTACGATTTTTCTTACGTTAGGATTTTACATTTTATGATTTTTTATCCTCCTCCAATTTTAGATAAAATCTCAATTTTAACTACGAGAGTCTTTGTACTGATCTCAGACTAGCTGAGGGTGCAAAGCGAGAGACGTGTTGGACTTGGTTATGGCAATGTTTGGCAAAATAACAACAAGCTTAGGAGATAGAGAAGAAGATCTATTTGGTGAGGCTAAGCCTTCTATTCATGGGATGTGTAAGATTTTCTTTCAGCAATAAAAAGTGGGATATCATAACTATTTTAACCCAATAAACCCTATTGTGATGTGAGAGTACATGACAACATGTAAAAGGGAACAAATATATTGGGGACTCACATGCTACACATTATGAGCGCTTGAGGCCTTGGCAACCACATGGGTTTTATTGGGCAAGGCCATCCGGCTGATCCAGAACAATAAGTATATAGTTTTAATTTAAATCATATGTTAAATGATAAACTTATATCGAAACATAAAATTTGGAGTTACGTTAAATATTGAATTAACACAAAGGGTCATATGATATGTCTTATAATAAAATATAAAAAATCAAAAATAACAATTAGTACGTCGACTTTTTTGTCTTTTTTTTTTTTTTGGAAACAGATAGGGTAAAGTGTGTGTCATTTGAAAGGATGTAAACTTGTATCATTTTGAGAGAGAGAAAGAGATAGATAAAGGAGGAGAGAGTTGACCGACTTTTTTGTCTTACCTAAACTAAATTTCAACCACCGATTTTTTGTGGTTTTCATTGGTTTTGGAACGATCCGATTCTCTTCTGATTATCCTGCTTTTGGAGTTGCTGCTCACCCCATTTTTTTACAACATTGATATTTCGCTCATCACACTACTCCCACCATTTTAAAATAGGGTAAATTATGTGTCATTTGAAAGGATGTAAAGTTGTGTCATTTTAAAAGAGAGAAAGAGATAGATAAAGGAGGAGAGAGTTGACAAAAAAATAAAGGTGTGGGTCCACCTCTTTGTAAAAGTGAAATAAGTTGTGTCATTTAAAATGATAAACATTTTTCCCTTTAAATTGATTATTTTTAAAATTTTACGTAGTCATTAAATAATGTAAATAAAAAATACAAGCTCATTTCACTATATCATCATCTCATTCCATCTCTTATTTTACTTAGAAGAGATATTAAAAAACAATCATAAAGTTAAAAAAATTAATACCTTTTTTAATTTTTTAAAATGACAGACAATTTAAAACAAAATAAAAACTTAAAGTGAAAATTATTTTAAAATAGAGATCAGTTTATTTTAGTTCTAATTTGAGTTCAAATATACAAGCTATATTCCAATTAATAGAGGATTTATAATTTCAAAAAAAGCTCTAAGCAGTCAAAACTCTATATTGGAAATGTCTAGAACAAGAGCTAGCGAGCAAATTTAGTGAGAGAAAATAAACATTCATCACCGCCAACCCAGATAAAAAAGCCAAGATATTCAAATGTTATATGAAGTTCAGTGGATGGTCCTGAACTCCTGGTTCAAAATAATTTTTGAAATAACTGAATTGGAGGATAAGAAAAAAATGAACAATAACCCAGAACCTACAATTTAAGAAACAACAGAAAATCAACACCATGAATGCTTAATTAATGGTTAATAAAGATCACCTTGATCATGAAATAATTAATGTAGGCCAGGGGTGGCAATTTAAGACACGACCCGCCAACCCAACCCGGACCCGACACGAAATTTTCGTGTTCGGGTCAACCCGTTTAATAAATGGGTCGTGTTCGGGTTGGAAAAATATAACACGAAAATATTAGTGTCGGGTCACGGGTCAACCCGTGAACCCGCTCTGACCCGCAAATATAATTTTTTTTATTTTTTCAAGGTTATTATGGTAATTTTATTGAATGATATAAAAAAAAATATACACTCTAGGTTTCTTTTTATTGAAGATTTTTTTTTTGTTATATTGCAATCAGATTTGGTGCTTTTTTGGGGCGAGTCGTGTAATAAACGAATCACACTTATATTATAAGATTTTTCGGGTCGTGTCGTGTCAACCCGCGGAAAAAGTGGGTCGTGTTCGGGTTGAGAATTTTGACACTAATAATTAATCGGGTCGTGTTCGGGTTGAATCTATTCGTGTTCGTGTCAGACACAGGTCGACCCGAACCCGACCCACGAACACGATTTGCCACCCATAATGTAGGCTGATCCTAACATCATATTTTGGTCAGGTCATCTTAGCTCGATATGGTCATAGCCTAGTTAATTATTAGGTTGGATTGAATGCATATTATATTGGGTTTATCATCTATCATTTAACATGACCAGAAAAATTTTTCTACACTCACAACATTTTGTGCGGTTCGCAACAAAAAAAAACGCTGGCACGCAAAACGAATCTCTATAACATTACACAATCACTTTTCTTACAACATAACTCTTATAAAACCCTATTATATTTAGATATGTTATAAATATTTGCATACTATATATATTTAAATTAAATCATATAATTTTAGGGATTGAAAAATAAAATATAAAGATATTTTATAATATTTATTCAAAACAATTATATCAATATAAATATGTTAGTATTTTATTTAAAAAAATATTAATTTCAATCTAAAAACTTTGTTGTTTGTCAGAAGTTATAAAAAAATATAATATTATGTGACATTAAATTAAATTAGATAAATTTAAATTGCAACTCAAACCTAATCTAGAATTAAGCCAAAACAAAAATATAAATTAAAATCGATCCAAATGATTTGGAACAGGCCAAATCTTAAAGAAGATCTAATGATCAGAACACCAAGGCACATGAAATCTATATATATCATAATTTTGTTGACATTGTTTATTTGGGGATTGAAATAAGCATACATGATCATAACCTCTCATGCAAAGACGTAGCTATCACTCGTTGTATATTTTGGGTTGGTGATAGCCCTTGCCCAACCCAAATAAGGCCCATATTCATGGTGTAGCATGCATAATGTACATACTTTTTTTTTTCTTTGGGTACATGATAATGTACATACTTTTTTTTTTTTTTTGGTGAAAGATAATGTACATACTTAGCTGCAATGAAGTTTGTCCTCTTAATAATTTTCATTTAGAATAAAATTATTCCTTTTCATAAATAATATTTTATGATTTTGAACTTATAACGTTATACAAACTTTATATATCCATGTATATATAAGTAACAATTATTTTGAAATAATTAGAAAGAGAAGCAAAAACGCTTGAAAAGACCACTTTATGACCCACTATGGAATGGAGGGGACCATAATGAAATCTATTGTCTGCTTAGAAGGGAAAAAGGTTGCAATTGAAACTACGGAAAATCTTAATTGATATTCGAGCTTTGAAATATAGATAAGCATTGCATGATTGAAGGTCACGGATAATACGACGAGCACCACTACTTAATTAGAGATTTAGACTCGTACAAAAATGATTATTATTATTCTAAACTCTAAAAACTACAGTGTTTCATGTAAAAAAAAAAACATAGTGTTTGAGGAAGGATATTCTAACTACCAAAATTTTCTACTACTAACTTACTACCTATCTAATCACCATTGAATTAAAGAGAGATAATGTTAAAAAGTTTTTGAAAAAAGTGAAAATGTTGATCCAATGGTGATTAGATAGGTAGTAAGATGGTAGTAGAAGATTTTGGTAGTAAGAATATCCCTCCTCAAAAAAAAACATAGTGTTTATAAACGTACATTTACATACGCAACATCTTTTGTGCTGCCTTTAGTCAACAATGAGTGTCCAATAACGGTGCCACCCAGTTTTGATCTTGTTTTTCGTGAGAAATGTTCATCGAATCATTATGATTAACTTATATATTATTTGAACATGATGTGATATAGACTTCGGATTTAGTAAAACGAGTTTAATTATTCTAAATAACCAATTCAATTTAAAAGTTTAACTTACTGGGTGAGATTATATGAATAATTTTATATATTTCTAACACACCCTTTACACGAGAGCTTATTGAGTTTAGGGTGGATGATGCATCATGTCCAGCCTACCTTTACTAAGAAATTTCATAATAGAAAGTGGGGGGCAATATCGAACACGTGAGTCCGAAACTCTGATACCATTTAAAGAATCAATTCAACCCAAAAACTTAAGCTAGTGGTTGAGACTACATTAATAATTTTATATATCTCTAATAATTATGTTTAATACACATTATCATTCATGCATAATTATAATATTATAATGAATGTTGTTACTGCTAACTTTTATAATTATGAATTATCAAAACTTTTGTTAGTCTTTTAAGATGCATGTTAAAGAATAAAAATAATTTCTTATTTTATATTATTTATAAAAATATTGAATACTTAAATTTTATCTTATTAATATTTTTAATTACTCAATATGTATTTTAAGAATTTACCTTAACAAGACATAAATTAATTTGATTTCAACTTTCAATATGCTAAAATGCATTTCAATATGCTAAGAAGAGATGCATTCGAGACGATTATGATACGAACATGACACCTATGAAGGAAGATGACAGCGGAGAACACCACAGGAGAGAGATGGAAGTGGAGGAACAGAGAGAGATGGAGAAGGCAGGACAGATGGGGAAGAAAGCGGATGGTCAACGAAGAGGTGATAGGATTAGGATGAGGTCCAAATGGACCAAGGATTACCTGATGCGGCTAGTGGGCCGAGCTGATGGAGGCCCAAAGGAATTGGTGGAGAAGAATGCTTGAGTGTGGGCTGCAAACCACTTAATGGGCCCAATAACAATAAATCTATTTAATCGAATTAATGGGCTATTAGGAGAGCCCAGTAGCCTTAGAATTGCTCCATATATGGAAGCTAGGATTACAGTAGAAAATATCTGATCATTTTGTAACAGAATTCTCATCTTCTTCCCTCAAACTTCTGGAGTTGCCGGCAACCTCGAATTGCCATAGAATTTTTCCTAATAATACAGATATTTTCTTCACTTGATTGTTGATTGTATCATTTTTGGTGCTTTCATTGAGAGGCAACTTCTGAATTTCATAATGGCAGAAGGAACTCGTAGCTCCGTGAAGCAGAGTACATGGGAGGAATGCTTAAACAGGTTGTCCGTCCATGAAGATCAGTTCAATTCCATCGGTAAGCTGTTACAAGAAATGAACACAAAGTTAACATTAATGGAGGCTAAATTAGATCAAGGGCAGCGAAACAAAACGAAGGTGGAGTCATCATCGAACGAAGGGCTTGGAATTTTTTTTGGCAATAATGCATTTAAATCAATCAAGTTTACCGTTCCTAGATTTGCTGGAGGAAATCCTGAACCCTGGATCCATAAGATACAACAGTTCTATGGGTTTCATAATCTTACAGACGCTGACAAATTCACTCTCACCTCTTTCCATATGGACGGTAAGGCAGAAGAGTGGTATCACTGGATGGATCGTAATGGTCGATTGAGGACGTGGGATCAGTTTGTGGGTGCTCTACGTTCCCGGTTTGGACCTTCGAAGTACCGCGACTTACGCGGTGAACTCAGTCGTCTAGCCCAGGTCACTACAGTGGCAGAATACCAATCTCAATTTGAACAGCTAGCTAATCAGGTGATGGGGGTCGACGATGCAAGCCTCCAAAGCTACTTCGAATCCGAATTGAAACCTGAG
The DNA here is from genome assembly GCA_032173675.1 of Gastrolobium villosum. Classification (NCBI taxonomy): domain Eukaryota; kingdom Viridiplantae; phylum Streptophyta; class Magnoliopsida; order Fabales; family Fabaceae; genus Gastrolobium; species Gastrolobium villosum. The sequence continues at coordinate 14,537 of JAVKPL010011307.1, read as the reverse complement.
ATCCGCAAGGAGGTACGAATGCATTTACCTGAAAGTATCGAACAAGCAATCGATTTAGCCAAAATAGTAGAAGACAAGATAACTGATAAAAGTACACACAGGACATTTTATAGCAAAAATTATACAGGGTCCAATAATCAACATCCACAAGGATTATTACCCACACCTCCAATTCAGCCGAAGCTTGCTATCACGGGTGCAGGGCCCAGTAAGGCAACCATTCCATTTAAGAAATTGACACCAGCAGAAATGATGGATAGGAGAGAGAAAAGGGGTTATGCTACTACTGTGATGAGAAATTCAGTAGAAACCACGTCTGCAAGTCTAGGATGTTCCTTATGCTGGTGCAGGATGATGACAATGAGGCACCTGATAAGGGTGGTGGACATGAATTCGTCAGTGAGGAGATGGAGGAAAAAATAGAAGAGGAAATTCCCATTATGCCTGAGATTAGCTTACATGCTATGGCCGGACAGCATTCAACTAGTACTTTACGCATCTAAGGGAGGATTAGTAATACCCCTGTTCAGATTCTGGTTGATGGAGGATCCACTCACAATTTCATCCAAGCTCGTTTGGTGAAATTTCTGGGGTTGACCAGCACACCTACACAGAAATTCCAAGTATTAGTGGGTAATGGAGAGGTACTGGACTGCTTAGGAGTGTGTTCCCAAGTTAAAATGGAGATACAAGGACACCATTTTCACCCTGATTTATATGTCTTACCAATCCAGGGAGTTGAGATTGTGTTGGGCGTTCAGTGGCTCTCCGAATGGGGTGATGTTATTGTCAATTACCGCGAGCTGGTTATGCGATTTGAAAAGGATGGCCAACCAGTAGAGCTGAAGGGAAGTCAGAACCTCACCATGGAAGCCATACAACTGCACCAATTTCGCAAGCTCCAATCCTCAAACTCAGTAGCTTGTTTATATCAATTGCATGCAATAGTCCACACCAGTGAAGAGGACACTTCAGAAGCACCCAAGCATGACGACAGAGTACAACAAGTTTTGCAAAACTTTGCAGAAGTGTTTGCTAAACCCACCACGCTACCTCCATTGCGAAGGGAAGACCACCAAATTCACCTGGAACCTGGCACCAAGGCAGTCAGTGTTAGACCCTATAGATACCCATATTTTTAGAAAACAGAAATAGGAAAAATGGTTAAAGAGATGTTATCTTCAGGGGTGATTTGCCCTAGTATCAGCCCTTTTTCCTCTCCTGCTCTCTTGGTCAAAAAGAAGGATGGCACGTGGAGATTCTGCGTAGACTATAGGGCACTCAATCAAGTCACGGTGGCTCACAGCTTCCCCATCCCCACTGTGGAGGAGATGTTAGATGAACTAGCAGGGGCTACAGTATTCTCGAAAATGGACCTTTGATCTGGATACCACCAGATACGAATGGCAGAGCAAGATATTCACAAAACCGTCTTTCGCACTCATGAAGGCCATTACGAATTTGTGGTCATGCCCTTTGGGCTAACTAATGCCCCAGCTACATTTCAAGGAATCATGAACTCAATGTTAAAGGTATTTTTGAGGAAGTTTGTGATTGTTTTCTTTGATGATATTCTAGTTTATAGCAGGACTTTGGAAGATCATCTAGCTCATCTGAGGATTGTACTCGAATGCTTACAAACCAACCAGTTTTATGTCAAGCTGGAGAAGTGCTCCTTTGCGCAACCTGAGGTGGAATACCTCGGTCACGTGGTGGATGGATCAGGAGTAAGGCCAGATGAAGGAAAAATCAAGGCCATAAAGGAATGGAAGGAGCCCACTACGGTGAAACAGCTACGCGGTTTCCTTGGGTTAGCTAGTTACTACCGCAAGTTTGTGCAAGGTTTCTCACAGATTGCTGCTCCTTTGACCACCCTACTTCAGAAGGACGGGTTTAAATGGAATTCCAGTGCATCACAAGCTATGTCACGGCTGAAGGAGATACTGTCTAACCCTCCTGTGTTGGCATTACCCAATTTCAGCAAGCTTTTTGTGCTCACCACTGATGCTTCTGGCATTGGCATAGAAGCTGTGCTAAGCCAAGAAAACAGACCAATTGCTTATTTCAGCAGAAAGCTTTCCCCAAAAATGCAACAATCCTCCACTTACGTCCGAGAGCTATTTTCTATCACTGAAGGGGTGGCCAAATTCCGACAGTACCTATTGGGGAGTAAATTTACAATAAGAACAGATCAGCATAGTATTAAAGAATTGATGGCTCAGGTAATACAGACACCAGAGCAACAACGTTTTCTAGTTAAACTACTGGGATATGACTATACCATAGAATATCACCCCGGGGATATCAACAAGGTAGCAGATGCATTGTCTAGGATCCATGAGGGAGAAAATAACACTGCGGTGAATGAGCCTCTGCTGTTGGCTCTATCCACTCGCATTAATCCCTTGCTGGATTCAATCAGAAGGGAAGTCCAAGAGAAAACCGAGCTGAAGAAATTGTTTGCAGCCATTGAAACAAAACAGGATGACTTGGAACAGTATACCATTAAGGATGGCTTGATTTTTTTTTAAAGGTCGCATCATGGTGTCCAGTAGCTCTGACATCCGCACCTCCTTACTACATGAGTTTCATTCTACTGTCGTCGGTGGTCATGGCGGCATCCGGAAGACCTTGCGTCGTCTTTCCACCCATTATTATTGGCCCAACATGAAGTTCGATGTTCAAGAATTTGTACGTACCTGCCCAACCTGTCAAGTGACCAAGTATCAGCCCGTGTCCCCAGCGGGACTCTTACAGCCACTGACGATACCAAAGGCCGTTTGGGATGACCTCTCAATGGACTTTATTGTGGGGCTACCACCATCAGAGGGAAAGACTACAATAATGGTGGTCGTCGACCGTCTTTCCAAATACGCACACTTTTCTGCTTTAATAGGCAATTTTTCAGCAACTAAGGTAGCCTCAGTGTTTATTTCGGATGTTTGCCGTCATCATGGTATTCCCCGTTCTATAGTTTCCGACAGAGATCGTGTGTTCCTCAGTAAATTTTGGCAAGAACTCTCTAGACTGAGCGGGACGAAACTACACTTCAGCACAGCAAATCACCCTGAGAGCGATGGGCAAACAGAGGTCACAAATCGTGGGTTAGAGCAATATTTGAGATGCTATACAATAGACAATCCACAAAGCTGGGTTCAGTATTTACCTTGGGCGGAGTTTTCATACAACTCGTCCTTTCACTCGTCCATTGGGTTCAGCCCTTTCCAAGTGCTTTATGGGCGACTACCACCACCGGTACAGCCATACGATGGCACAACTACAGCCATTGAAGCTGTGGACGTCTTGCTGAATCAACGCGATCTTGTTCTTCGCCAGCTTCGAGACAACTTACACCGCACGCGCCACCGTATGAAGACCCAGGCCGATAAACACCGTCGTGATGTTCAGTTCACCGTGGGAGAACACGTTCTGGTGAAGCTTCAGCCCTATCGCCAAAAATCGCTGCGGAATCAGACTTTTTCCAAACTCAGGCGAAGGTATTATGGTCCCTTTCCGATTGCGGAACGGATCGGACCAGTGGCCTACCGTTTAACGCTGCCGGAGACATCGCGAATCCACCCTGTATTTCACGTGTCGTTGCTGAGGGAGTATCGAAAAAATCCATTTTTTCATCCTCTCTCACTTCCGCCAGTGGCGTGGGACAACCATCCCGTGACCGTACCGCTGGCCATAGTCAGTTCGCGCACGATCCAGACACACAACGGCTCCGATCTGCAGGTTCTCATATAGTGGAATGGGCTACCGTTGGAAGAGACCTCTTGGATGTCGTTAACGGACTTCATGCAAGCTTTTCCCCAATTTGATCTTGAGGGCAAGATCGATTTTTTAAGGGCGGAGGGATCTGATACGAACATGACACCTACGAAGGCAGGACAGATGGGGAAGAACACCACAGGAGAGAGATGGAAGTGGAGGAACAGAGAGAGATGGAGAAGGCAGGACAGATGGGGAAGAAAGCGGATGGTCAACGAAGAGGTGATATGATTAGGATGTGGTCCAAATGGACCAAGGATTACCTGATGCGGCTAGTGGGCCGAGCTGATGGAGGCCCAAAGGAATTGGTGGAGAAGAATGCTTGAGTGTGGGCTGCGAACCACTTAATGGGCCCAATAACAGTAAATCTTTTTAATTGAATTAATGGGCTATTAGGAGAGCCCAGTAGCCTTAGAATTGCTCCATGTATGGAAGCTAGGATTACAGTAGAAAATATCTGATCATTTTGTAACAGAATTCTCATCTTCTTCCCTCAAACTTCTGGAGTTGCCGGCAACCTCGAATTGCCGTAGAATTTTCCCTAATAATACAGATATTTTCTTCACTTGATTGTTGATTGTATCAGATTACCAAAAAAAGAGATGCATTCGAGACATGATTATGCAAGTTTTGACATTCCAAACATGTTTTCTCTTTCGTCTTTTGACGCAATTGAATTCTCTATATACAACTAAGTTCGTCTTACATGAAGTCATGCGACATTAATTCTAATCCAAACTTGTAATAAAAGGTTTTAATTCAATCTTTTATAAAATAAGAGCTACGTATTTATAAAAAAATTAATATATTTTATACTTTTGGACTTGACATTTTTATTTTATTAAAATAAGGAATGTATTTATGTCTAAATATTTTAAATCTTAACGTGAAACTTGTATATTTTGAAGCGTATTATATTCATATTTAAATCTCTCTATCCACACAAAAAAATTAAATATTACATTATAAATAAAAAATATTGTATTTTTGAACCTATTTACAAATTCATAATAAATGACCGTGCCTAAAATAAGACGTGACTCGTCAAGCCCAAAAGAAGGCGCGTTTGAGATTCATCTTCATCACTACCCTTTATAAAAAGATTTGCATCCACCCAAGGAAAGTTAAAAAATATATATATTATTGTAAAAATAACTTGAAAACCCTTTTATGTTATTATATATTTTTTCATTAGGAAATCCATATAATAATCACTAATCAGTTCTCAAACAACAAATTTAAGTTGAAGTTCCTTCTCCCACAAACATAGTTCGAATTTGTAGCAATGATGCCACAACCACAAGAGAGTTTAAATCTAGAAGCCCCTGAGTTCTTTCCGAACCAACACCATGAGTTGTAGCACGTGCAATCAGTTTCTTGACAGTATACAATTTTTTGGACACAGATACCTACTTTTTGAAGAGTTGAATAAGTTTTACATAATCTCTTTTGTCCATTACAATTTTGATGTTTGTCATTTTAAATGACATAAGTCACTTTAGAAGAGAGATAAGCACAAAAAATGAAAATCATGGGGGAGAAAGTGGGTGTTTTATTTTTAATTTAAATTTTAAATAAAAAATATTATTTAGAGTCTATCTCTCTCTTAAAATAACATAACTTTGTGTCATTTAAAATAACAAACACTTTTTCCTTAAAATAATAATTTACAATTATTTATTAGTGTTGGAAAATAGAAACAAGAAAAGGAATTAAATAACGTCATTCACATTCACAGAGATAAAATGTACCAAATAAGGCATAAGGAAGCATTTTTTTGGAATTTTTTTTTGACCTAATCCCCTTCGGATATTTGTTAACGTATAAATCTCGAAAAGTTATGTGAAATAAAAAATACCTGATTTAGATATCTGAGTCACAAGTTATGGCCTTCTGAAATTTTACGGTAAAACTGTTGAAAACTTTGTGCAACGTATCATGACTATGTGAGTCGCGCCCAAACCCAGCTCCTTAACGCGCCTCCTTTTGTGCAAGATTGGTTGCTCTACACATTCGTAAATAGGTTAAGAAATTCAACATTTTCATATATTTTAATTTAAAAAGCAATAATTTAATTTTTTTTGTCCTCCAATACCCTACGTTACATTGACTCCGACACGGGACACGACACGATACTCCGACATGTTAATTCTAAAAAATATTAAATTTCAACACGTTGGGATACATTTTGATATTAAATATATTTTTAATGGGTTATGTTTATCTCATTTTACATGAGATAAACAACTCTCCTACACACACAAAAAAGGATTAGGTCCCATCATTTTTTTCTCTCTCTTCTCTTTCATGTGGGTCCCACTTATAATTTTATTTCTACAACATAAGGTAACTTTTTTTTCTACAACATAAGAAAAGTATTTCCCATTTTTAATATGCATAATATAGTTTACATTTAATAAATATAGCAGCTCATAATAAGTTATAAAACCAATTAAATATTCACATTTCATAATATAAATATAAAGCAAAAACAATTTTTCATACCTTATTAATTTTTCATGTCAAATTCTATAACAAAAAATATTTGATTTATAAATTAATTTTCATATTTAATTAAAAAATAAAATAAAATAAGACTTGAATCTGCATAAACGTTGACATCGTGTCGGAAATTGTTGGAGCGTTGACCACGTGTCGAGCGTGCATATGCCGAAACATGTCGATATCTGAAAAGTGTCCTACACGCATTAAAAAAAAAACACGTGTCCATGCTTCATAATACCTAATACAAATATATTTAACTAAAGAAATACATTAATATACAACATAAGGGGAAAATATTTGTCCTTTTAAATGACACAACTTGTGTCATTTCACTCTCACAAAAAAATGAGACTCGCATATTTATTTATTTTTTATCCACTCTCTCCCCCTATGATTTATCTTTTTCTCTCACTTAAAATGATTCAATTTTATATCCTTTAAAATGACATACTTTCCCGTAATATAAACACACTAGCATCAAATACATTGGTCAAAATAAATAAGTGTGCTTTCATTTTGCACAAGTGAGTTGGTTTTATTAGTTTTGAATCTTTCCTCTATAATATGTAATTTATAATACGGTTATAAATTATACATTATTGTTATTAAAATTAATAATGTATCCTAACCTTAGAATAAAAAAAATCTTCTTTACCTCAACTTTCTCTGTACCAAAGAAAATAAGAGAGCTTTTTTGCTCACCAATCAAAAGGTACAATTTACAGTGGCCATCCCATTATTGATACGAATAAGTTGGTCAAAGTACAGTTATATAGCCCTCATGGAATGTGAGTCGTGACTATTGGTAAGTTTCCATTATTGCCACTATTATAAACATTAAACATACATCGCTTTAGTACTATTCAACTTAAATTTTAAAGAAACTTGGTATACATCACCCCAAAAGCTAACTCAAAGGGTGGAAGTGTCCAAGGCGGCCCAACATACCTGTGCTAAGAAAGTCCACAAGAGAAAGTGGAGGACGGCAAGTCTCTGATACCAGGTAAAGGACCTTGGGATTCACCACCCAAAAACTAGCTCAAAGGGTGGGAGTGCCCAAGACCTTATAAACTCCACATTAGTTGTTCATCCAACCATTATGGGATTATATATCTCAACATGCATACTCTATTTAAATCACATATTTTTTATAATAAAAATTTAAATTAGGGAGAGACACATTCTCTTATATGGTCATGGAAGATCACCAATCTCATAAAGAGTTTAATGAGATTACATATCGCCTAAAATTGAGCCCAAATCACAGGCTACGGTGAAAATCGCATATTTTTTTAATCATAATAAAATAGAAGTATATGTGTAATTTTTTTCCTTTAATTTGTTGGTACATATTGGTTTTGTAGATTTAAAATATAAATAACGTTAGCATCCATACATGTGTACTTTTGTCCGTATGTCACAAAGTTTGATCTCAGATGCAGACGTTTACGATACCACATGACTTCAATCCAAAGTCTGACCAGTTTCCTGGTTTCGATCAGCAGCACCGAAGAATGAAACGAGATGAGTAGCACGCTAGAAGTTAAGCATAATTGGTCATAATTATGAAGAATCTAAAGATTTATAATTTATTTTCTTCTTCGTCATATGCAACCTGGCCTGATATATATCCATATTAGTATTTTAACTCATGATGCACGAAAAAAAAAATTCTATTTGTTTGTCTAAAAGTTAACGTAAATTTTAAATAAATCTTATAAATAAAATATTCTATGACACAATTATTAAAGAAACAATTAAAAAGATAAAATAGATAAGAGATTTGCGACTTAATATTAAATGTTGCCTATAATAGATTATAAAAATATTATATTAGTGACTCCAAAAATCTACAATAATAAATTCTTTGGAAGAGATTTCAGAGTATATGTCTCTTTTTCTCAATTGCTTCCCACTTCGCATGGGATGAAGAATTGGCCATTGAAAAAAAAAAGGTTCAGAAATAAAAAATATCAGAAGGATTCAGAAAATAATCAAGATTAAGAGACTAACATGTAGTTTACAAAAAAATCAATAAATAAATAAATAAACTTTCCTGACACATATAAATTAAAAGAAGTCGGTTGAAGTGTAGACACTTGATGACATGAATAATAAAACATTTAATGACAAATATACTTTTACGATGTAGAATGTGCCTATTCATTTTTGTAATCAAATAAAGGGAAAAATATTTCAAAATTTCAAATAATTAGCGAACTATTATATATTAATTATTACAGAAGATTAACTTCAGAAGACGAAGAAGAAAAACAAATACAAAATATTTAGACTATCATCCACAATTGTTCAATCAAATGTCAAATAAATATTAAGACATTGTATATTTTCTAATTGTCTAATAATTCTCAAATATATAGTTCAACAACACCCAAAACAACATTGATGCTACATAATTTCTTCCCGGACAGCTCTGTCCATACACAACTTTCTTTTCTCCAGTAAGGTGTCTCTGACTTCAATAATAAAATTAATTAAAAAAAATTTGTTGGGATCACTATAATATATTAATGATATAAAATATAGAAATACTATGTAGTAGAAAATTATAAACACATAAATAATGGATAAGTACTTAACTCTTTCTCTACCTTAATATTTTTATTAGGACTGTTAACTGAACAATTAAAATCTTCTTCCTTGACGGCATCAGAATTAATTGGTATACCTATCAACAAGATGACAACAAAGTGAGCGTGCTTGACTTGGAACATTACCTCTTGCAACATCAAAGCACTATTACATGTGTGGGGACATTCGTTAATCCTTGCAAGTTGCCAGGCGTTACACTCATCATCTTGGTAAAAGATTGAAATTGTATAAAATTATGAAATGTTATACAAATAACGCAAACCGCAGCTCTTTTTGGATCTGCTGATACAACATCAGTGTCGCAAGTATTATCGAATACTGTTTGATCCTGAAAATTAAAAATATTTGTAAAACTAATACAAAGTACTAATATAATCAAATAACGTTTGAAAAACTAAAACAACATACATTCGGGTCAACAACACACTTAAGGTATGATGCAATAATAGTCTCGTTGCATCAAACTTTAGAAACTTGATATTTTGGCTCTATGTATGATTCCAAATTCTTCTTTTTCACATTGACTTTAAATAAATGGATTTGTCATTAAGAATGTTAAGATCTTTGAGATAATGATCCAAATCATCACCCTGCATCAAAATATTATTCAAAGCTAATTTAATTAATTAATTTTTCTTAAAGGAACCTCAGTTAACAGAAAATGCGAAGGAATTAGAATCAGACCCTTTTGAAATATTGATCGCGTAAATCAGAAGCACTTGTTCCCAACAAAGCAACATAGTATTTATCGAACAAAAGAAAAGATGCAGAATCTGTGTTATCCACAACCCTCACTTGAATTATGAATCTGCCAAGACATTAACACCGGTTGTTTAGTTATGCATGAAAAAAGAATAAGTGAAATGTACACTACTTTCTCATTAAAATGTTAAGATTCAAAACACGTTGAGGACAATAATTTACTTTAGATGATTATCATCCCAATGTTTCTGGCAGTTCTTACAATGCCATTTTTCAAAATCAGAACAAACATAATACGAGCTTTTCTTACAGGATTTGTACCACTAGTAGTATTTCGATTCAATCGACTTTATGGTTCCAAAAGTAATGCACGTCGTAACCTAAAATATGTATAATAAAAGCATAAGAACACCAAAAACATAAACCAATAAAGATACATGAAAGCATTCATCAGTTGCGAAAATATATCTTCCCACCATTCTTAATATGACTAATACACTTACTTCCGGTATCTTTTAGAAACTCATATTTAAAAGAATATGAGATTGAGTAGACAACTAAGTCAACCTCAGACTAATTTCTATCGAATCAGACAAAGGCCTAATACGTAATTATATAACTCAGAATAGAATCAGAGCATATACGAAAATGAATGCTTTCAGAAAGACACATATGACTATATTAAACTATTTGTTCTTAAAAGTATGTATGATACCTTTTTTTGAAGTCTATAATCTCTGGTACATTGGAATAAAAAAGGATCCTTGTGGTATATTTTGTATTTGTTATTCCCATTTTACCTATACATTCAAAAAAAATAATACAGTAAGGCCCAGAGCAAAAAATACAATACAACAAAGAAATTGAATAGTATATACTCAAACAAAAGCATAAAATGATAAAGAACTATTAGTAAGAATATCCCTGAAACCCTTCATCCTCGCAAGCTGGATATGATCATATTCTGAGGAGATTCATTATCTGCCAAAAAAGTTTATAATTAATCTACATACTGCTCCCACAAAGTACTCTCAAGCTTGTGTCCCCTATTTCGCAATGGTTGCAAGAATTTGTGTTATATATTTAAACACATTTAACCAAAAGAAATCTATATAAACGTAGATAAACATAAATACTTTAGGTTGTCAAGTTCTAATAGAACCATTTTCATTTTTCTACTAGAAACAATGTAATCACGAACTTCCTTAATTACTGACAGTAAACCAATGACGTCTACAAAATAAAAAAATTGGACATATGGTCATCTTAAAAACAAAACAAATAAATGAGTAATATCAGAGACAAAATATATTACCTACTAAATAAAGACAGTCAGGTGCTTCTTTATCTAGAATGTCAAAACCAACAAAATCGAATTTATTGGCAAGAAAAGTAACATCGACAATCGATTTAACATCCGTCCTCAAGTTGAAAGACAGACGATAATTATGCTTAGTTGGCTTGAAATTGTCACTATTTAAATCAACAACAAAATTTCTGATAAAACATATATCTCCTTCATGAATTTTATTCTGGACTTGTAAATAACCTTTCACAATAACATGGATCCTTCCGCCTTACAAAATGCTCACATTAATAAAATAATGAAAATCAAATTATATCATTTCACAACAGTTATGCCAATTAGAAACCAAGAGTATTACCCGTTTATCCAATAGAACTATCTCCACATTGTCATCAAAATCTTTCCGATACAAATTAGGAACCTTCCAAGTCCTAACTACTCTAACCTTAATCCTCCACTACTCTTTGGTATGATTAAGATCATTTATAAAACCATATTTGGAATACATAATGTAGAAGAACAGCTTGAGAAGAAGAAGAAGAACAACTTGAGAAGAAGAAGAAGAAATATGTGCATAGAAATCAACTTTCCAAAGAATGAAATAATTTTCATCTAGGGTTTTGGATGGATCAAAATAAGAAAAATATCTCATTTAACTTTAAATAAGGAAAACTAAATATGATGGCTATTCAACCCCTTGATTAGCACCTCCATCACTTCCTAATCATATTGGCTAATTTCCTTTTTATTTATCCAATCCATCCAATTGATTGGTTTCCATAATTTTAGCCAGTCAATCTAATTAATTTATTTCATTATATTTCATTAATTTGAGTCAATCAATCTAATTAGTTGATTTTATTAATTTGAAGCAATAAATCTAATTAACTGGTTTTCTTAATTTTCTCCAAATCTAATTGCATGACTATATTTAAATTCACAATTAGAATTCAAATTAATTTTATTAATTTAACGTTTAAATTAATTGGGTTGCACCATGGATTAAGTCTCATTTGACCGATGACACATATAATTTAATTTTTTTTTTAAACTTGCTTAAGTTGCACTACAAGATGACACATATAATTTACAAATTTTTTTTTGTCAAATATAATTATTTCACTAATAATTATTATTTGTGACAAAATTTTGTCACTATAATTATTTTTAATTGTGACACTATAATTTCATTAATTGTGACAAATATATATTTATCACAAATAATTTTTCACTAATTGTGACCAAATTTCATTTTGTCACTATGATTTCATTAATAGTGATAAATATATATTTATCACAAATAATTCATTACATTTATAAATCATTAATTAAAAAATTATTTTCAACAAATAAGATCATCATTGATATAAATTTTTAAAGATGTAAAAAAGTAATAGTAACAAAATATAATTATTTTTTTACTTTAATAATATAAATTATTTATGTATTTTAATTTATTTTATTTAAAATTGTTACTTTAAAATATTTTAATAATTTAAAATAAGAACTAAAAAAGAGATAGGATATTTACTTATTCATCTCCAACACTATAAGATCAGGATCCCAAGATGATAGAGTAAGGGTGAAAATTAGTTGAGATTCTGATATAATGTTTTGGAGATGATCATGTAAGATAGTTATAATACCTTATCCCATTAAAAACATATTAGTAACAAAAAAATTAATTTTTTTTACATTATATCATATTAATGAAAATTAGAAAAAGTACTCCCAAGGTAGCTTAGTTGGCAACTGAGCTCCAAGGGCTCCCTTGAGTCAGAGGTTCAAACCCTGCCTCAAGCAAATTCTTGGAAAATCTTTTTGGGGGCCAGAGGAGGAAAATGTCTCCTTCTCGGATGGAGGATTAATCTCATCCTTCCTCCGGTAGCCTACAGGGCCGTACCCCGAGGGCATGCCTCCGGTAGCCTACAGGGCCGTACCCCGAGGGCATGGTGACTGGAGAGGTTGAACGGGGATACAGTTATACCAAAAAAAAAAAATTAGAAAAAGTTACCATTTAAATTATATTACTGATGATAGATTTGAAGCATGTAGTGGTGGTGGCCCAAGGTGTGGTAACGATGCTGGTTAGTGGTGCAATGGTGGTATGTCGGGATGGCGGCATCGACAGTGACTAGTGGTAATTGTGGTGGCTGATTGATAGCGGTAATGATTGGTGCTTGGTGGTTAGGGACGGCAGTGGCTGGTTTATGGTGGTGGCTATGGTGAGTAGTAACGGCGACTAATGGCTAGCAACAACACAACTAGTCGGTGGCAAGGACTAAACCCTTATGTGTCTAACAAACTTCATAAGAGAAAAACGTATGGCTACTTTTTGGATGAGAGAAATGTGACATTTTATATCCTATTATATCTATTATTAACTCAAGTCCCTTCTAAGATAGTTTAGTAGTACATGTTATGAACATAATAAATGAGCTAACTGTTGAAGAGAAGATTTATTTTTCAAATTTAAATATTTGTTGCAATCTGAAACCATATCAGAAAATTAGGAATCTTGTTAGTTTGTGGATTTGTTAATTTGTTATTATCTCTGTATTTAAGTACTCCTCAAAGTGGAGGATAAACTATGAATGAGAATTATCAAATTCTGACACTAACAAGATACGTTTATATATTGTATTGGTTCACTAATCAATCAATATATAATTGTAATTTATTATTTATTCTTATAATTGCTGAAATCATTGAAAATTTTTATAATGTCACCACTAAAGAAAAAATTATTGCTGCATTTAAACTTCTTGAATTGCTAAATTGTATTGTGCCATTGTAATAATGTAAAATTAAATAAAAATCTGCTAATAAAACAACATGGGTTTGTGTCTCATAGTTTTGGTTGTATTCAATTTTCGTGGCATTTAATATAATCTTATGAAAATTGTTAAATAATGCAAACATGATTTATAAAATAAAAAAATCATTGTATTGTGTCATTAATAATATTTTTTTTTTGAAAATTTTCATCATTATTTTACTAACCGTACATAATTATGACATATTTGTAATATATATACAGAGGTATGAACAAAAATGCAGAATTCATGGAAGTTTCTTTTTGGCGGGATTCACTTTTCAATGAAAAATCATATGTTTTTTTGGCGCCCCAATTTGAATTTGTTTTAGCAGTTTAAATTTTTTTAATGCTTCTATCTTATCTCTTGCGGTTACAAAGTTTAGCTCTGCATAACTTTAAGGCTCCAAACTTCTGCTTCTGCCATCATCCCTGAGACTTCTAGCTTCTACTTATAAAATTTGCGTTGTCATGAAACTTTGCAAAATCTCCCCTGAGACGCAAGCATCTGTAGCATTTTCGAGATATTTCGATTTTGGGCCTACGTTAAGGACAATAATCTACAGGTTTCTTTCATTTTTTTCTCCATTTTCTTTGCTTTATTTTGATTTGTTTTTCAAAGTTTAATGTTCAGATGTTTACTTCCTTATTTTATTTTCTTTTTCTTAATTTTTTTTCTAAATAAGGATTTTATCATCCCAATATAAACCGAGTACCCATCCCTTTGACAAAAATATAATTATTTTCCCAAAATTGTTAAAGTAAAAGGTGCAAAGAGAACATTAACCGAAAAAAAAAGGTGCAAAGAGAATTTATGTAAAT